>PVJI01002716.1:0-140047 GCA_004026765.1 Micronycteris hirsuta | reverse complement strand
ACAAGCATCTTGGCTGTGGCTGATCTGAGTTCCCCGGTAGCTGATCTGGCCTTGGTGCCTTCTCTCATGAGTCCTCATACAAAACTTTTTAACATTTCATATAGTAGAGGCTGCATGATGATGTACTCCTTGAACTTGACCTTATCTGAGAAGCACTTTATCTGCCCTTCCATTCTAAATGACAGTTTTGCTGGATAGAGTATTCTTGGTTGTAGGTCGTTGCTTTTCATGATTTGAAATGTTTCTCTCCAGCCCCTTCTTGCTTGGAAGGTCTCCTTAGAGAAATCCGCTGACAGTCTTATGGGGATTCCTTTGTAGGTAACTGTCTCCTTTTCTCTTGCTGCTTGTAAGATTCTTTCCTTAATCTTGACCTTGGGTAATGTAATTATGATGTGCCTTGGTGTGTTCCTCTTTGGGTCCCGCTTCTTTGGAGTTCTCTGAGCTTCTTGGATTTCCAGGAAACCTATTTCCTTTGCCAGATCTGGGAAGTTTTCCTTCATTATCTGTTCAAAAATACGTTCAATTTCTTGGTGCTCCTCTTGTCCTTCTGGTACTCCTATGATCTGGATATTCGGTCTTTTATAAATGTCTCTGAGGTTTCTGAGTCCCTCCTCATTTTTTTGAATTCTTGTTTCTTCCTTCTGGCCCACCCCATTGGTTTGAGTCCCAGCTTCCTTTTTTCCCTATTGGTTCCCTGTAAATCTTCCTCTGTTGTCTTTATCTTTTTGTTCATTTGTTTAACTATTTCTTCCAGTTTTGTGAGCATCATGATTACCAGTGTTTTAAACTGGGCAACTGTTAATTTGGCTATCTCTTCGTCCATTAGTTGTAATTTGTTCTGATCTTTCGTTTTGGCCATTTTCATTCTTTTTTATCTTGGCACACCTGTCCAAGTCTTAGGTGTTTGTCGGTGCCTGGCAGCCTGGGTCGCTTTTTTGTGGTATTTCCTCTGGGGGTGGGGCCTGGGAGGGAGCAATGGCGTCTGCCGTTCACCGCCACTCCCTATCACCCTCTGCTCCCCAGTTCCCCACTGCCTTTTCCACCAGTCTCGGCCCTGCTGGTTCCCACTGGCCTCTCTGGTTACGTCGCCGGCCTGCGAGGTTCACCCGTTGCTCGAAGTAGTGTTTCGTTTAGGCGCTCCCGGGGTGAGTTCCTCCGGGCAAATTGCCTCTCACTCCGCTCCTCTGCTCGGTTCTGTCCCGCTTACCGGCCTGGATGTACGTCCTCCCCAACTTCCTGGGTTTTGGACTTCCCTTCAGTTTGATTCTGTCCGTTCTGGTTGTTTATTTTTCGCTCTTGAGTTCGTTGTTTAAACTCTCTGGTTGTGAGTGGCGGTGCAGTGCGTCCACCTACGCCACCATCTTGGCGGAAGTCCTCCCATCATAGTTTTTAAGTTTTATTTATTCTTATTGAGATAAAATTCACATGCCATAAAATTGACTTTTTCATTTTTAAACTGTAAAATTTAGTGATTTTTGTTTACTCACATTGTCGTGCAAGTATCATCACTGTCTGATTTACAGAACATTTTAATACTCCAAAAAGAAACCTCGTACCCAGGAGTCATCACTCCCCATCCTCCCTCCATCTGCCCCTGGCACTCACTAATCTAGTTTCTTTTTCTTTTTTTAAGATTTTACTTATTTATTTTTAGAGAGAGGGGAAAGGAGAGAGAAAGAGAGGGAGTGAAAGATCAATGGGTGGTTGCCTTCCATGTGCCCACTACTGGGGACCTGGCCTGCAACCCAGGCATGCGCCCTGACCGGGAATCGAACCCATGACCCTTCGGTTCACAGGCCTGCACTCAATCCACTGAGCCACACCAGCCAGGGCAAGAGCCAACTTTTAAAAAAAATTTTTTTTATTTATTGAATTAGGTGGGAGAGAGAAAGAGCGAGACAGTCAATTTGTTGTGCCAGTTATTTATGCATTCTTTTTTTTTTTTTTTAATTTTTTTTTTTTTATAGCAGTGTCTAGACCAAGCATGCAAAAGAGATGGAACGGCCACGCCACCTCCGTTCACAGTGGTCCAGCGTTCCTTTATCCCATGCGTATAACTGCTCATGTCACTTATTTATGCATTCTTTAGTTGATTCTTGTATGTGCCCTGACCAGGAATTGAACCTGTAATCTTGGCATATTGGGACGATGCACTAACCAGCTAAATTACCCAGCCAGGGCCAAGAGCCAGCCTTTTTAACATCTGTATAATATCCATATGATTTGATTCAGATGGTTTCCATGTGGTATTCGTTTGCTGGCTCACTATTGCTCTGAAATATTTTCTTTCATTGTCCCCACTATCTTCCTGTCCCTCCTGAGGAGGTACACAGTGTGAGAACTTGGCCAGGGTCACCAGAAGGCCCTGCTTGTTTAACACCAAGGCTGATTATCAGCAAAATCTTCTCTCTCTTTTTTTTAAAAAAATATTTTTTTATTTATTTTTAGAGAGGGGAAGGGAGGGAGAAAGAGAGGGAGAGAAACATCAATGTGTGGTTGCCTTTCAAGCACCCGCTACGGGGGACCTGGACTGCCACCCAGGCATGTGCCCTGACTGGGAATCGTACAGATGAACTTTTGGTTCAATAGCCAGTGCTCAATCCACTGTGCCACACCAGCCAGGGCTCTCTTTCATATAAAATAACTTTTAATGCCTTTTTAAAACCTTCAAGATAACATAATCATGGTAGAAAATCTGGGTAATAGAGGAGAGGAAAATGAGGAAAAAACAAAATTAGTCATAACCCTGCCACCCAAAGACAAGTACTGGTTGCATTTTGATAGGTTTTTCTAACAATTTTTAGTTCAGTTACATTTTGACGTAAATACGACCATATGGTAAATATTGTTAACATCATGCCTTTTTGTTTTTTCATTTAATGTTGCACTTGATTGCTTTATCTCTAAAATTTTAACTCTTCAGGGCTCCTCCATCTGCCCTGTGTCCCATAATTTATTTAACCAAAGCCTCTTGTTGATTACCTAGGTCGTTTCCATTTTTAGGTCATTAGAACAGATTTCCAGTACAAGTTAATTTTAAAGGAAAAAGGATAGACCTGTGGGCTCCATGAGTTTCTGGTAACTACTATTGGGTGTTTCTATCTGATAGATTGCTACTCCACTTTGAAAAGCAGTATGTATGAGGGATCTTTGAGGTTGGGGCAAGATGATATAATAGAAAATAGCCCTGGCTGGTATAACTCAGTGGATAGAGTGTGGGCCTGCGAACCGAAGGGTCGCCGGTTTGATTCTCAGTCAGGGCATATGCCTGCGTTGCGGGCCAGGCCCCCAGTGGGGGCGCTTGAGAGGCAACCACACATTGATGTTTCTCTCCCTCTCTCCTTCCCTTCCCCTCTGTCTAAAAATAAGTTAATTAATTAATTAATTTAAAAAAAGAAAATAGAAGAAGTAGGACACATTCTGTGATCACAACTTTATTTCCTCCTATTTCTAACTTAGGGGGCAAATCAAAGAAGTACACCAATGTATTAATAGGGCTATTGCAAGGTGGAAAGACTTGGGTTTTTTCTCTCTGCTTTCTCTTTTTCTATTTTTCTACATTCTCATTTGCTTGTAATGAGCCTCTATTACTTTTATGATAGGGAGAAATGAATTTGAATTAAATCTTCAGGGTCCTGGGTTTGCTTTTGTGCTGATTTGTTGAAAGCAGTTTCTAAAAAAAGTTTAAGTAAAACATACTATTTGCAAAGAGAGAGAGAAAATAACAAATAATTAAAATATTTCATTCTCCCACCAAGAGATTGCTCTGGGTGTTTTCCTGTATGTGTGAGAGAGAGAGAGAGAGAGAGGGAGAGAGAGAGAGGGAGAGAGAGTGTGTGTGTGTGTGTGTGTGTAATCCCCAGAGAAGTGCTGCATTCACACGGTACAGACACATACACATGCCGTTTTGGAGAATTCTAAAGTCTAGCTGGGAAGACAGACATGGGAGCCAGTAACAGCCCAGATAATTAGTTTACAACAGATAGGAGAAGTGCTGTGCTGGAAGAGAGCAGGTGATTCTGAGTCGTGGAGGCCATTTGGATGGGGCAGGTCAATATTTGGGTAGAGTTGACATAATATATTTACCATTGCTTTGACTACAGCAAGATCATTCCCACCTCATTACTCTAAGGGTTGCTCTATGCACTCAGCAGTTCCCAAACATCTCTGGGGGCTGGTTTGGGTTCCACCAGGCAAGAACTTGGGTGGGTGTGGATCTGAAACAGCCAAGACACACCCCAGCCCCTCCACTCAAGGTTCACCCTCTCTGTCTTCTGTCTTGGGTCTAGAATTGCGAATGCACACAACTCTTCTATTTCCAACAAATTTGCCAATGACGGCAGCTTCTTGCAGCAGTTTCTGAAGTTGCAGAAGGCACAGACTAGCACAGGTGAGTGCTGTTTTCCTGTCCTGTCTCCTCCCACTCAGGCTCAGGCTCCAATTCATGCTGCCCGCTCTTACTCTCTGGGATCCCTCGCTTCCCAGAAGTGGCAGGTCCAGCCTCAGACTTGTTCTTCTCATCCCCAGTGTTCATTGAGCACCTCATTCCACTCATCCCCAACTAAACACCCAGGGGGAGAATACGGACCCTGTGCTCAAGGCGCTTACCCTATGGGAGCAGGACAACCCAGGTTTTAGTCCATGGGCATGGAGGTCGGGACTAAGCAGGTCCAGGGCTGTGGGACCAAGGCTGTGGTCAGAGTGGCAGCTCAGGTGTGAGCGGTGGGGGCCCCCTTTCATAGATGGGGAGCTGCCTCGCCCACAGGAGTCCATGAGATATGCCAGGTGAGAGAATCACTGCCCTCAGGAAGCACGTTCATAACTGTGGCTGTGCAGTTTACCATCAGAGCTCATTTTTACTGTAAGAAACATTTTTACTGGTAAAAGCTGACCATCGACCTTTATCAGGTTTCCTGGGGAACAGCTTAAAAAACTTAACTCAAGGCCAAATTCACCCACAGAAAGGGAGAACAGGCTGCCCTTTATCACAGGGTCATGGGTCTTAAGCTGTGTTTGAAAAGCCTTGTTCCGGCTTAACACTGACAACCAAAGGGAATGGTTATAAGCTTAGTGTAGGATTTAGGTCTTGTCTGGAAGAGCTGGTGTTTCCCTGGGCCGTCAGTATAGGTGTTAGGGACACCTCTGACCAGAGCTACTGCTTGCAGAGTTCCGTGCTGGATAACCAAAAAGTCATGCCTCTTTGAACCTCAATGTCCTCATCTGTAAAAAGGGGGTGGTGTTTTCTCTGAGCACCCACTGCCTGTCAGGCACTGTGCTGGAAGCTGAGGTCCCAGTCCCCAACACCATTCAGGTGGGGAGACAGGGAAAGGTACGCTACAGAGCTGGAGCACAGGTATCCTTCCTTTCTTCCGAAGATGCCCCTCCCAGCGTGCCCAGCGCCCCACCTCGAGTACTCCCTCGCCCTGGGAAGAGGCCTCCCCTTATCAGCAGCCCACTGAGCCAGGTGAAGAACTATGTGCACGCCAAGCAGCTGCCCCTGGCCAGTCGCCCCAGTGTCTTCCAGTCTCCTGATGAAGATGAGGAGGAAGACTATGAGCAGTGGCTGGAGATCAAAGGTAAGGTGCAGGAGTTTGCTGGCCTGCTTACACCACCACCTTCTAGCTCTGTGGGCAGTCCATGATCAGCAGGGAAAGCATGGCCAGGAGTTTGGGGTGCTTGGGAGTCCAGCCAGGTGAGGCTTTCTGGCATGGAGTATGGGGAGGGGCTGAAGTGTGGGGTTCATCCTGGGTACTGTGGGACCCAGCATCCTCCCCAGGGCTGGTCCCCAGCCAGGACAGGGACATCCTTGGTGAGTGTTCACTTGCATCCTCCTCCCAACACAAGAGGAGGACCTCCCATGGCTCCCCAGCCTGGGTGCGTGCCGTCTGAGCCTTCTGAGGCTCAGAAGCCCATTTCTTAATGTGGTTACCTGTCCCTGCCAGTTTGGGCTAGAGGTACAAGCCCGCAGGTTGGAGAGTTCGCTCTCCTGCCCAGGGAAAGACAGTTACTGGCCTTGGGTGAACCAGTCCAGGACCTGAGGTATAGTAGGGCAGAGGGTGACAGTAGTGGCACTCCTAATGCTTCTAGCCCTGTCTACTTTCAAAACAAGGCCTCAGTGCCACCTGAGCCATGTGGAGTCTTAGGCCACTTCTGCCCAGGCCTGCTGGCATGGTCATGTCACCCTGTGAATACAGACTGAAGTGACCATATGCTCTTCCATGACAACCTCTAAACCATGACATCCTCTGGAAGAGGATGCCAGCTTTAGGCCATGCATCTAGGCAGATAAGTGGCCAGCCTTGAACTTTGGAGCATTAGAACAGGCCAGGGAGAGGGTGGTGTTTCTTCAGGAGCCCTGGCAGCTCCAACAGTACCCTGCCATGAACTGCCACTTTACAAGGGGCAGTGGGTGTCTCAAGGCCCTTGAGGCCTGTTAAGACCTGCTATTGATGAGGCCTCAGGAGAGCACCTGTGCTTGTAAATGGCAACCAGGTCAGGGTCATTGTCAGGCACGCAGGAGAAGGGAGAGGTCCCTCCTGTCTCCCCCCAGCATCTTGGCACCCCAAGCAACAAGGGGAATAAGATTGGCTCTAGGCTCAGTGTCTGGCCCCATTGCCAAAAGGAGCAAATATTCCTAGGCGCTGACTGACAGGGAGAACTTTCTCCTGGGAATTCTCATAAAAGGGACATGACTGTATAGTGGCTGACAGATGGCCTCAGGAACAGGTCAGCAAAAAAGACAAAATCAGTTCCACATGGCTCAAAGGGAAAGCTAAAACAAATACAAAAATGTGTTTTTGTAGTTCTGTTCACTGAAAAAGCCCCAAGGTAATGAGTAAGCTTGTTGCAGTGAGCATCCCTAGCACCCAGATGGAGGTCTGGAAACACTCCCTCACTCACAAAAACCAGGACTTCTTGGAAAATGGCTGGCTCTAGGTCTGGGCAGGAAGGGTATGAGATAACCTGGAACGTCCTGGTCCAGCAGATGGCAAGGAGGCCAGCAAGACGCCTGGGGTCATGTCCAAAGGCCTCAGGAGCCAGCTTGAAGAGGCTTCACCAGCCACAGAGAGAACACTAGAGCCTCTGTGATGACATTAATTGCAGTGGATTGAAACCCATCCGATGTGTTTGTAATGATATTTTAAGAGAATTTGTCATCTTTGAAGGATGGAAGGGAACCAATTTATTATACTGAATACTGGTAAATAAAGAAGACTTAAGCATTCCCAAAAAAGGGGGAGGCTGGCTATGTTTTCCGACATCTCCCTTCCAGCCTGTGGATCAGCTCGGCCTCTGGGAGGCTCACACACTTCTCTCCCGCCCAGTGTGTCTCGTGAAGACTGTTTAGACCAACTCCCCTCTCGTCACGGTGCTTTGTGCATGGACCCGGGACGCCTGACAACCTCCTGCATTTCACCCTCTTCTCCCCCTACCCCTCTGTCCTTGTGGTCCGTAGAGAGAGTGTGCCTGTTGACTGTGGGGTGTGTGAGTTGAACCCCAGTACTGACAGCCTCCTTAAAGTTTCACCCCCAGAGGGAGTCGAGACTCGGAAAGTGATAGAGAAATTGGCCCGCTTTGTGGCAGAAGGAGGCCCCGAGTTAGAAAAAGTAGCTATGGAGAACTACAAGGATAACCCGGCATTTTCGTAAGTATTTCTGGGAGGGGGAAGACCACTGCTACTTAATGCTATTGCCACACAGTAGTATGTGCAGATGATCCTGTAAAACTCTTGTGGTACTAGGCTGGGACCAGGGCTGGGTGCTTGCTTGCGTGGGCCAGACGCTGTTCCAAGCACTTTCTAACTCACACCAAAGGTTGCAAGAGGCTCCAGTACTTTTGGGCCCTGTCAAGGTGTCTTTGCTTGTCAGCTTGCTTTTGCATAACATGTCTTCAGAAGCTGCACAAATCCACCCATCTTCATTGCTCATCTTCCATTCTCTGTTTTGCAAAACTCTTCAGGTTTTTGCATGATAAGAATAGCAGGGAATTCCTCTACTACAGAAAGAAGGTGGCTGAGATAAAAAAGGAAGCGCAGAAGTTGCAGACAGCCTCTCAGAAAGGTAAGTAGGTGGAGGGGGTGGGGGGGATGAGAGGTTCGGGGGAGACGTGTGGACAATGGCACCCCTCGGGGAATCAGTGTTCCTAGAGGGTGTTGTGGCATGGGGTAGCACTGGCGTCCTAGGTTTGTGCCTTCCCTGGCAGCCAGGGTCAAGCTGGGCTGATGCCACCCTCCCCACCAGTGCTCTGAGGAGTCAAGGAGGAGGGGTCCTAAGGGCCAAGGTCAGGGTTGTGTTCAGGAGCTCAGCCCTATGCATGCAAAGGGGCAGAGGGAAGGTTTGCTAGCGTGTTGGTTCATGATCATTTTAAGAACTGTTAATGAGCACCTACCAACTCTAGAGAGAAATGTGGTTCTTGACACTTGGGGCAGGGGCTGAGGGGACTGGGGGATAGAAACAATCAGCTGGTAAGATCCTGGTAGAATGAGTGTTGGGATGGGGAAGAGGCTGGGTGGTTTTCAGCTATAATGAAAATCAAAGCCAAGTGCTGTTGGGTGATAGGGATTGACATTTAAGCCTTACGTGGGCCACAGAGGTCAGTCCATCGTGTCTTCTGTGGCCCTTTGCCCTGACCTCCCCGGGAGGAGGGCCAGGCTCATCTCCCCATGTGACCTGGCTGGGCAGCACCCCGCTGGAAGACCAAGGTGGGAGCTCCCATGTTCCCTCTGGCCTTGATGCAGACCTTCCCTCAAATTCCATATCCCAACATGTGTCCAAGGCCCCCCAAGATCTATGGGTGGGAGAGGGCAGGGGGCAGGGGCTTGAAATAGGTTGTGGTATTAACTCTACTGTTTGGTCCCAGTTCAGTAATCTGATTCCCATTTGCCTGTTTTTCTTTGCATTGTTCCTAAAATAAACCCCTCTTGTTGCCCATGGGGTTCTTAGCAGAAATTAGGCTGTTGGGTGTGGTGAGTTGAACTCAGTACTGACAGCCTGCTTAAAGTTTCACCCCCAGAGGATGAAGAGGTCAAGAACCTTGCAGAAAAGTTGGCCAGGTTTATAGCAGATGGGGGTCCCGAGGTGGAAACCATCGCTCTCCAGAACAATCGCGAGAACCAAGCATTCAGGTAAGGGGGCACCCACTAGGGAGGTGACCTCTCACCCTGGTCACAGACCCCCTCTGCCCCCTGCTGAGGATTTGGCGTGGTCCCGAGATAGGCTAGGGTACCCTGGCAAGAAGCTGGCGGGGCTGGGACTCAGCTTCAGGAGTTTCTAACCCCAAAGCCCAGCCTTGCCACCCGCAGGCACTCCCCAAATGCACGTCGCTGCCCTGAATCGTCTCTAAGGTGGGTGTGAGGGGGCCTTGGGGCCTTATATTTTTCTAGGTGCCTCATTGAGAAAGTCTCTGGCACTTGCCTGGCTCCCTTTGTAACAGACAGCAGCCCCAGGCTGGGTGAGCCCGGTCCCCCGGCAGAACCTCACAGAACTGTGTTGCTCACTGTGTGTGTTCTTAGGGTCTCATCTTTACAATGAGGGAACGGCAAGAAAGCAGGAATGTGGTACTTCAGGCTCTGAAGAGTGGGAACTCCTAGCCTGTGTGCAGGTTCCACAGAGGGGATCAGACAAGCAGCCTGGCCCTCCTGCTGTCCCCAGCCATGAAGTCACACCCCAGCCCTTCAGGCTAGGTCTGTTCACCCACTCACTCATTCATTGGTGGGGTTTAGCACCTGTTCTTTGCCAGGGGAGGATGGAGGGCAGTTGCTGCTGCGGGGCGTACTGGCAGAGGCTTGTGAAGTAGACGTTGAACCCAGCATGGGGTGATGCATCAGTGAGGACACTTTTGGCCACAAGTGACACAAGTCCCCACTTAGTGAGATGTGATTGATGATGACTGTAACAAAAAGTGCAGGAGCAGCAGCCACCAGGGCTGGTTGATTCAGAGGCTCTAGACACCAGTAGGGACTCAGGAAGAAGGAAGTGGGAGTGGATGCTGGGCAGGCAGCCAGTGCATCTCCTACATGTAAACCAACAGGAGCTAGATGCAGAACAGTGGAGGGTATCCAGAAGGACCGCCACACAGGAGTAAAGCTGCTGAGATGACAGGCACTGTGCGAGTGTGGCTGGGATGCAGGGTGAGCACTGTCTCGAGGTGCATACAAGCTGTGGAGCTCGGCAGGGCCAGGTTGCAGAGGGCTCAGGTGTTTATTGAGAGCCTTCGGAAGGTCTGCATAGGGAGTGATAGAGTCAGCTGTGCTTCTAGGGTCCCTGGCCATAGTCGTGCAGGGTAATCAATTATGGAAGATTGAAGGTTGAGGAAGAAGGGGGTTGGGGAGGGCTGCTGAGGGGCTCAGGTGTCCGGTGTGGGGGCCGAGGGGTACATGGGTCAAGGAGCTCAGGAGACCTAGAATCTCCTCAGGATGTTGTGATCCATCAGCCACTCTGCACCACTCAAACCAATGTCTGCTTAAGAGTCTACTTTAAGCGACTGTACCTTTTTAAAAAATTTCCCAAAGTAAGTCTATTTAAACAGGAAACTTAGTTTTGTTTTTGGTTTTTTAAAAATGATTTTAGAGAAAGGAAAGGGGGGAGAGAGAGAGAGAGAAACATTGATTTCTTGTTCCACTCATTTGTGTATTCATTGGTTGAAACTTGTGTATGTCCTGACTAGGAATTAAACCCGCAACCTTGGCCTATCTGGGACGATGCTCTAATCAACTGAGCTGCCTGGGCAGGAAATTTAGTTTACTTTCACTCATAAGTGGAGCTGACTATGAAAATCTATCTCAGGCAAAGTGGGTGAGGTTATGGAATTCTGTCCAAGTCCTTGAGTCCAGGTGGCTGTCCCTGGTCAGAGGGTCCAGAGCTCAGCAGCTTGGGCCCAGCCTTTTTCCCAGGGGTCAAGAAACAGTCAGTGCAGGTTCCCCCAGGCCCTCTGTGTGGCTGTCGCCCCCTCATGGGGGCATTGCTGGCATATGAGGGTAGCTGTGTGGATAGAGAGTACCTAGGGTGAGGTTGGACCCTGGAGTGCCCTGCAGAGAAGTGGCTGAAGGTAAGGTACTGAAGGACCACAGTGGTCACTCCATGCACTGGGGAGGAATGAATGGGGGATGATTGGGTGTCAGGGCCTACTTAGGGTGTGCAAGTTCATACCCCAGGGACTGTCTAATCTTCATGTGGGGACAGATATGAGGCAGCTTCTCTCTCCCGCATATCAGATGGCCACGTTATATACTGCTGCTCTACCTCCTGATTCCCCATACGGGCCAGGCACACCCCAGTGGCTATGTGTTTTGGAAAACAGTCTAGTAACTGTTCACCCATTCCTTTGACCAGTCATCCCACTTGTTGAGATGCTGTCCCCAGAAATAATGTTAGATATAGCATCATCCATAGTCATGAAAAATTAGTGACACGTTGAACGTCCAGCCCCAGTGGGCTACACTCCTATAACTGCATCTCTGACACACCACCTGTGTGAGCCACATTGTTCTTTACAGTAGTCTAGTGTGCTGGCACAGGTGAAGAAACTGAGGCAAGCAGGCAGGTTAGTGAAAGTGCCTTTGCCACCACATTCCACTGCATTCTAATGAGAAAGCCTTATGTTGATGGGTTAAAAAGTTATTTTAAAATCAGGGTACAGAAATTAGAACCACAGCTCTGTTCAAATAAATCTGCACTGGGGAAAAAAGTAGAAGGAAAGACACCAGAGTGTTTGGGGGGAGGGAGGGAGGGTTACTCCTATCAGAGGAGTGATCTAAGATCTCTTATTCCTACTGTTCAGCCCTCCTTCTTCCCTAACCCTTGACAGCCACTGATATTTTTACTGTTTTGGTAGTTGCCTTTTCCAGAATGTCATATAATTGGAATCATAAAGTATGTAGCCTTTTCAGGTTGGTTTCTTTCAGTTAGTTACATGCATTTAAGTTTCTTCCATGTCTTTTCATGGCTTCATAGCTCTTTTTTTTTTTTTTTTTTTTAATTCTCATCCGAGGATATGTCTTTTGATTTTAGAGTTTTGGGAGGGGAGAAGGGAGGGAAAAAGGAAAATGGGTGTGAGAGAGAAACATCAATAGGTTTCCTCCCGCATGTGCTCCAAGCGGGGATCAGACATGCAACCTAGGCGTGTGCCCTGACCAGGACTTGAACTGATCACTTTTTGGTGCATGGGACAACACTCCAACCAACTGAGCCATCCAGCAAGGGCCATAACTCATTTCTTTTTAGCACTGAATAATATTCCATTATCTGGATGTACTACCGTTTATTTATTCACCTACTGTAGGACACCTTGGTTACTTCCAAGTTTTGACAGTTGTGAAGAAAGCTAGTATAAACATCCATGGACGGGTTTTTGTGATTTACCCTAAGGTCTCTTTAGGGTAAATACCAAGGAGTGTGTTTGTTGGATAGTACTGTATGTTTAGTTTTGTAAGAAACCGCCAGACTGTCTTCCACAGTGGCTGTACCATGTGCGTTCGCCCAGCAGGGGGTGGGGGTTCCTGGTGCTCCACATCCTCACCAGCATTTGGTGGTGTCATATTCTCGATTTTGGCTGTTTCAATCAGAGTGCAGTGGTATCACATTTTAATTTACATTTCCCTGATAACGTATGATGTGGAGCATCTTTCTTACTGTTTTTTGTTTGTTTTTTATTGTGGAGCATCTTTTCAGGTGCTTATTTGCCATCTGTAAATCTTTGGTGAGGTATATGTTAAGGTCATTCGTCCATTTTTAAATTGAGTTGTTTGTTTTCTTACTGTTGAGTTCTGAGAGTTTCTGTATCTTACACTCCTTTATCAGATGTGCCTTGCAAATATTTTTTCCTAGTGTGGCTTGTGTTGTCATTCCTTGACATTGTCTTTCATAGAGAAGTTTTTAATTTTAATGAAGTCTTACCAGTTTCTTTTTCTTGGATTGTACCTTTGGTATTGTATCTAAGAAGTCATTGCCATATCCAAGGTCACCTAGGTTTTCTCCTATATTCTAGAAGTTTTATATATTTGCTTTTTACATTTAGGTCTGTGATCCTTTTCTAATTAATTTTTGTGTGAGTGATGTAAGGTCTGTGTCTAGATTTTTTTTTTTTTTATGACAATGTCTAATTTTAGCACAATTTGTTGAAAAGACTATCTTTGCTCCATTGTTTTGCCTTTCCTCCTTTGGGAAAGGTCAGTTGACTCTGTTGATGTGGGCCTATTTCTGGGTCCTTTATTTTGTTCTAGTGATCAGTTTGTCTATTCCTATATCCACACTGCTTTGATTCCTGTAGCTTCACAGTGGGCCTTGAAGTCAGGCGGTGTCAGTCTTCCAGTTTTGTTTTCAGTATCATGTTGGCTGTTCTGGGTCACTTTTCTCTACATATAAACTTTAGAATCATTTTGTCATTATCTACAAAATAACTTGATGGGATTTTGATTGGAATTTTGTTAAATCTAGAAATCAAGTTGGGAAGGTATGACATCTCAAAAATATGGAATCTTCCTATACATGAACATAGAATATCTCCATTTATTTAGTTCTTTGAAGTCTTTCATCAGAGTTTTGTAGTTTTATTCATATAGATTCTGTACATATTTGTCATACCTAAGTATTAAGTATTTTTAATGCTAATATAAATGGTATTGTGATTTTAACTTCAGATTCCACTTATTCATTGCTGACACATAGGAAAGTGATTGACTTCTGTGTATAAATCTTGTACCCTGCAACTTTGCTATATAATAGTTTATCAGTTTCAGGAGTTTGTGTGTGTGCGCGTGCGCATGCGTGTGTCTGTTTTGTGTGTTTTTCTACGTAGACTATCATGTCATTTGCAAACAAAGATAATTTTATTTCTTCCTTCTCAATTAGTATACCTATTTCCTTTTCTCATCTTTTGCATTTCTAGGACTTCCAGTACGATATGGAAAAGCACTGGTGAAGTGGGATGTTCTTGCCTTGTTCGTGTTCTTAGTGGGAAACTTTCCAAGTTTCTCACCATTAAGTGCGATATTAGCTGTGGTGTTTTTGTAGATATGCTTTATCAAGTTGTGGAAGTCTGCCTCTATTTCTAGTTTATTGAGAGTTTTTATCATGAATGTGTATTGAATTTTATCAGATCTTTTTCTGCAGCTATTGATATGACCATGTGATTTTTATTTTTATATTCCTTGATTTCCAAATGTCAATCCAGCCTTACATGCCTGGTATAAGTCCCACTTGGTTGTGGTGTATAATTCTTTTTATACATTGGTAGATTCGGTTTACTATTATATTTATAAAATTTATTTATTGATTTTAGAGAGAGAAAGAAAAGAGAAACATCGATTTGTTGATTCACTTATTGATACATTCATTGGTTGCTTTTTTTAAAAATCCTCACCAGAGGATAGGTTTGTATTGATTGGAGAGAGAGAGACATTGATCAGTTGCCTTCTGTACACGCCCCAGTCAAGGATCAAACCAGCAACCTAGATATGTGCCCTGACTGGGAATTGAACCCATCACCTTTTGGTGCACGGGACAATGCTCCAACCGAGCCACTTGGCCAGGACACTTTTTTTAAAAAATTGGTTTTAGAAGGAGGAAGGGAGAGAGAGAGATACGTCCATTTGTTGTTCTACTTAGTTGTGCATTCAGTGGTTGATTCATGTATGTGCCCTGACCAGAGATCAATCACACAACCTTGACATATCGAAATGGCACTGTGACCAACTGAGCCACCTGGTCGGGGCCCATTGGTTCCGTTTGCTACTATTTTGTTGAGGATTTTGACATCTATATTCATGAAAGATGTTAGTCTGTATTTTCTTGTAATGTCTTTGTTTAGTCTTGGTATTAGGATAATTGAATGAGTTAGGAAGTATTCTCTCTGCTTCTGTCTTCTGAAAGGGATTGTAGAGAATTGGTATAGTTTCTTTTTTAAATGTTTGGTAGAATTCACCAGGGAACTCTTGGGTATGGTACTTTCTGATTTAGACGGTTATTACTTACTGATTCAACTTCTTTCATAGAAATAGGCCCTTTCATCTTGTCTGTTTCTTGTGTGAACTTTGGCAGATTATCTTGCAAGGAATTGGTTCATTTCATGTGGGTTATCAAATTTGTGGGCATAGAGTTGTTCGTAGTAATCCTTTATTATCCTTTTAATGTCTGTAGGATTTGTAGTGATTTCCCTTTTCATTTCTGTTATTAGTAATTTGTGTCTTTTTTTTTCTTAGCCTGGCTAGAGGCTTAACAATTTTATTAATCTTTGTTTCCTTTAATTTTTACAAATGTCTCTTACTGGGTTTTCTAAAGGGTGTATATGCTTGTGCCATGATCCGGAAGTACAAACAAGGTGCTGCTATCTGGCTGTCCCTCCGTCCTACTCTAGGTACCAGTATTAGTGGAGCTGGGGGTCCTTACACCCCACTTCTGGCTCTCTATGTAGGTACATAGAAACAGTCTGTGGAATTTCTTTGTTGTTGTGTTTTTTTGTTTTAATCCTTACCCACGGACACTTTTTCATTGCTTTTAGAGAGAGAGGAAGGGAGAGAACAGAGAGAAACATTGACTTGGTTGCCTTCTCATACACATCCCACAGGGGGAATTGAACCCACAACTTTTTGGTCTATGGGATGACGCTCCAACCAGCTGAGCCACACTGGTGACTCTTTCTGTTGTCTTTTATACAAAAGGAATTTTACAGCGTCCTTGCGCCTGCATGTTGCTTCTGTAATAGCACAGCACTGTGCCATGATACCCCTTCAGGTTCATGTGTTCAACAGATGGTCTAGCGCCTTCTTGTCGAAGGCCATGTAACCTGTGATATACAGAGGTTTTGTTACATGAAGCTGGGCTGTGACTCTTCCCTCTGGTGTGGACCCCAGAGATGGGACTGTGGGCTCAGGACATGCATACTCTGAGAGATGACAGGCGGCTGCAGAAGGTGCTGCAGCCTCTGCCATCTCTGAACTGAGTGCCACCTGTTCCTGGCTTGGTGTGGGGGGACCCACGGCCTCCAGCAAGGCAGGGGCTTTTGCCCTTGGGATGGAGTCCAGGTCCCCATTTGTTCCGATGTTCATTGTCTTTGTTTTGGCTCTTTTTGCTCTTGACACCTCTCATGGATGCATCAGAAAAACATGAATGTTCTGAGCTGTGCATAGGGGCAAATCCTGCCCTTTCTGGCACCAGGTGTCTCTTGCACCTCAGGGTTTCTTGCTGTGGAGGCACTAGTGCTCCTCTAGGATAGCAGGGGAAGAGCTTTGCCGAGCCTGGGGCAGGTCTGAGGAGCCTCCCCCTTTTCCTTAGAAGCAGGGAATCAATGACAGTGTGACAAGTGCCCAATGAAGATGAGGTTGGGGCTTGGTATGGCCCTTGACATTGTGACAGGCTATGGCATGTCACGTTGTTCCTCAAATTCGGGCAACTACAGCCAATCGCCACTGAGGCCTGGCAGAGCAGGAGGTCATGGTGGGGACTTTGAAGTGACCCTGGCTGACCTGGGGGTGCCTGCACAAGGCCCATGCTGCTCCTGCCCCAGCTGACAGTGTGTCCCCCGACCCCACTCTCCTTTGCAGCTTTCTATATGAACCCAGCAGCCAGGGGTACAAGTACTACCGCCAGAAGCTGGAGGAGTTCCGGAAAGCAAGGACAGGCCCCACAGGCACCCAAATGGGGCCTGACCTCTGCCTGCAGCACAGACTCCCTCCTGAGACCCCTTCAGGGTCTGTGCCTCCCACTGCCACCTGTCCTGCTTCATCTGCCCCCTCACCTGCTGTCACCCCAGCTCCAGCTGCCCAAGGAAAGCCAGCCACCACAGCCACTGTGAAGAGGAAGCGAAAGAGCCGATGGGGGCCTGAGGAGGACAAGGTGGAGCTCCCACCTGCCGAGCTGGTGCAGAGGGATGTGGACACTACTCCCTCACCTCTGTCAGGTAGGCTTTGTCAGGAAGTCTAGCATCACGTTTTCAGGGTTTGCTGTAGCAGGTATCAGGACTTTCTTCCCTTCTATGGCTGAGTAGTATTCCAATGTGTGGGTGGACCACTTTATCCCTCATCTGTTGGAAACTTAGATTGTTTCTACTTTTTGGCGATTGCAGCTAGTGCTTCTTTGAACATGTGTGTACGAGTACTATTTGAATCCTTGATTTCAGTTCTCCTGTGTGTATACCTAGGAGCAGAATCACTGGGTCATTTCTGATTCTACATTTAACTTTTTAAGGAACTACCAAACTTCTCTACAGCAGGTGCATCATTTTACGTTCCCTCCAGCAATGAATGAGTTTCAGTTTCTCCACATCCTCCTTGCATTATCGTCATCCTTGTAGGTATAAAGAGGTATCACATTGTAATTTTGATTTGCCTTTCCCTAGTGACTGATAGTGTCAGGCATCTTTCCATGTGCTCATTGGTCATTTGTATAGCTTGTTTGGAGAAATGTCTATTTTAGTTCTCTTCCCATTTTTTAATTGGGTTGTTTGTTATTTTGCCATTGAGTTGTAGGAGTTCTTTGTGTATTCTAGATATTAACCCCCATTTAGATATATTATTTGCAAGTATTTTCATTCTATGGGTTGTTTTTTCACTCTTTAATAGTGTTCTTTGATGCACAAAATTTTTAAATGTTAATGAAGTTCAATGTATTTTTTCATTTGTTGCCTATGATTTTGGCATAGTGTTTAAGAAACCATGGCCAAATCCAAGGTCATAAAGATTTGCCCCTATTTTCTTCTAAGAGTTTTATAATTTTAGCTCTTCAATTTAGGTATTTGGTCCATTTTAAATTAATTTTCATAAATGATATAAGGTAAGGGTTCAACTTTGTTCTTTTGCATGTGGGTATCTAGTTGTCCCAGTTCCATTTGTCGAACAGAGTATTCCTTCCCCCTCAAATGGTCTTGACACTTGTCAAAAATCAGTTGATCTTTCAGTAAAGGTTTCTTTCTGGGCCCTATTCTATTACACTGGTTTGTATGTCGGTCTTTATGCCAGTACCATGTTGTTTTGGTCACTGTACCTCTGTATAAAGTTTTGCAATCAGGAGTGTTAGTCTTCCAATTTTGTTGTTCTTTTTCAAACTTTGGCTATTTGGGGTCCCTTGAAATTTCTTATGGATTTTCGGATAGACTGTTTCATTTCTGCAGAAAAACACTGTTCAGGTTTTGATAGGGATTGCGTTGGATCTGTAGATCACTTTGGGTAGCACTGACATGTTAACAATATTTAAGTCTTCCAAGATGTAAACATAAAGGATGTCTCTTCATTTACTGAGATCTTCTTTAATTTCTTCCACATGTTGTAGTTTTCATTGTACAAGCCTCGCACCTCCTTGTTTAAGTGTGTTCCTAAGTGCTTTCTTCTTTTTGTTGCTACTGTAAATGGAATTTTTTTAAATTTCATTTTTGGATTATATATTAGTGTATAAAAATACAACTGATTTTTGTGTATTGATTATATATCTTTCTATTTTGCTGAATTCATTTATCATCTCTAACAGTCTTTTGTAGATTCTTTAGGGATTTCTGCATATAAGATTATGTCATCTGCAAATAGTGAGTTTTACTTCTTCCTTTCTAATTTCAGTGACTCCTTTCTTTTTCTTTTAGATTTTTTTATTTTATTTTTATTTTTATTTTTTATTTTTAGAGAGAGGGGAAGGGAGGGAGAAAGAGAGGGAGAGAAACAGCAATGTATGGTTGCCTCTCACATGGCCCTCACGGGGACCTGGCCTGCAACCCAGGCATGTGCCCCGACTGGGAATCGAACCAGGACCTTTTGGTTCCCAGCCCGTGCTCAATCCACTGAGCTACACCAGCCAGGGTCCTTTCTTTTTCTTGACTAATTGCTCTAGCTAGGACTTACAGTGCTATGTCGAACAGAAGTGGCAAAAGTGGGGATACTTACCTGTTCCTGATCTTAGCTTTCAGTCTTTTACCACTGAGTCTATATACTGTAAGGTTATTTGAATTAAAGTCTATTTTGTTTGATACTAGCATAGCCTTCCCAGATACCTCTTGGTTATTATTTTTACCATCCTTTCACTTTCAACCTCTCTGTGTCTTTGTATCTGAAGTGAGCTTCTTATGGATGGCATATAGATAGATCCTATTGTCTCCCTTAAGCTCTAAAGTATTTGCGTTCATTCTTGTCGTAACAAGCCCTCTCCACGGGTCTCCCACATAGTTCAGAGCCCCCACAGACCTTCCAGAAGGGATTGGGGTACATTCCTGGGGTCATAGAGCACCTTCACTTGGTTTTTGCTGGCAGAGCCCCAGCCATGGGGAGCTGGAGGACCAAGCTCTCACCACCTTCCCTGTGGAGTCACTCCACTCCCTCTGCTTGGCTTCTCCCCAGAAGCCACTACCTGAGGGCTTGTTGTTCCCACCACCCAGGTGGGCTGTCACAGCATCTTCACATGGGTCAGTGCTGCTGGAGCTCCAGCAGAGCTCCGAAGCTAATGCCAAATTAAATGTCAGTTACTGTGAGGGTGGTTGGCTGCCTCCCCAGAAGGAGCTAACAGAGCCACACAATAGAGTCTTATACCAGACTCTGAACCTGTGTATGTCTACGCTCGGTGTCTGCCCACCGCAGCACTTCCTTCCAAGAGCCCGTGTATGTGAGTGTGCACGCACACATGCTCGTCTCTGCTGTCAGGTCTCTGGCTCTGCAGAGACCCAACGACGTTACCCTTGACTGAGGCCCCTGACCTCTGAGTTCGGTGTTTGGGTCTGCAACATGGCGGTGTAGGGCCCGCCTGAAGAGAGCATGTGGGAATGAAACTGCACACACATGACGGTGCAAAGTGTGACTCCTGTGGTCCTCACGTGACAAAGCAGACTAACTGAACTGATGCGAGGGCCCTGCTGTATGCTCCAGGTGCCTCAGGTGTTTTTTGTTTTTCTTTTTTAAAAAGATTTTATTTATCTTTTAGAGAGAGGGGAAAGGGAGGGAGAAAGAGAGGGAGAGAAACATTAATGTGTGGTTGCCTCTTGTGCATACCCTACTGGGGACCTGGCCTGCAACTTAGGCATGTGCCCTGACTGGGAATCAAACACCAACCCTTTGGTTCACAGGCCAGCACTCAGTCTACTGAGCTACACCAGCCAGGGCACTTTAGGTGTTTTCAACAAGTGGATTCCGCACTGCACACAGGAGCAGGGCCAGGCCAACATGTCCATCACTCACTGGCCTGTGTTTTGTTTCCAGTTCAGGACCTCAAGGGACTAGGCTACGAGAAGGGGAAGCCCGTGGGTCTAGTGGGCGTCACAGAGCTGTCAGACGCCCAAAAGAAGCAGCTGAAGGAGCAGCAGGAGGTAAGGCCAGAGTGTGAGACAGGCTCCACGGCTGCTGGTGGCACATCGTCCCTTCACACACACGCCTGTGGTGCAGTGGTTAGGTGGTCAGTGGAGAGGCTCCTGGCCTGGCAGATTCCCCATCAACAGCATGCCAGCCCCCAGCTGCCCTCCCCAGACTGCAGCTGGGCCCAGAGCTCAGGCTTCCTCACGCTGGCCTGTCATCCCTTATGGCTGGTGCACCATAGCTACTCCACATAGTGTCTGTGAGCTGTTTGCTGTCGATAGTCTTAAACTATTCATCCAGTTTCCTCCAGCATCCAGTCCAGGACAGACTTGGCCAGCACTCGGCGCCCTGAGTGATGTAAAGGCCACTCAGCTGGTATTGGGCAGTGTTGGGGTGAGGGTTGGTTCAGCTTCTTCACTGCTTCCTTGGGGAACTAGAGGCACTGGCCTGTCAGTTCTTGAGGATGCCACACCCTGGCCATCTCCTCCAGACCAGCAGCCCTGTCACATTACCCTTAAGTTTCCCAGGGGTCAGGAACCCAAGTCTCCCTCATTCAGTCCATGATGACGGTGCCCAACTTTGGGCCAGGCAGAGAAGGGCCTCTGCCCATCATGGGGCCTTGCAGAATCAGGGCAGATCTTAGCACAGGACTCAGTGCCTTGTTAAGCACTTGCTCCAGGCCCTGCTCACAGGCCTGCCTCAGGAAGGGAGCCCTGACATGCACAGAGGAGGCTAGGGCCCCTGCCATGCACATGTGGTACAGGCCCTGCTCACAGCATGTGACACCCACAGATGCAGCAGATGTACGACATGATCATGCAGCACAAGCGTGCAATGCAGGACATGCAATTGCTGTGGGAAAAGGCGCTGCAGCAGCACCAGCACGGCTACGACAGCGATGAGGAGGTGGATAGCGAGCTTGGTACCTGGGAGCACCAACTGCGGCGCATGGAGATGGACAAGACTCGGGGTGCGCCAAGGCATCGGGCTGGGGACAGGTCTGGGGGTAGAGCTGAATGGCACTGTAATCCCCACTCACCTCTTGGCCTCTAAGGCCTTGGGCACAAGACTTGGCCTCTTTGTGCCTCAGTTTCCTCAGTAGTAAAAGGAGTGGTGCAGGGCAGCCCGTGGGGAGCAGGGTTCAGGTCAGGGTCTCCACCAGTTGCCCCCTCCCACCACAGCCACTCCCCTCCTTCCTTCTTTTACCTTTGCTTCCTCTCTGGGCAGAATGGGCTGAGCAGCTGACGAAAATGGGCCGGGGCAAGCACTTCATTGGAGATTTCCTGCCACCAGATGAGCTGGAGAAGTTCATGGAGACCTTCAAGGCCCTAAAGGTGAATGGGGAGTTCTCAGGTATCAGCCCTGCTGTCGGCCTGTCTAGCAGGCAGCCTACTCACACACAGGAGAATTCGGGCCCTCTTCCACGGGAGGCCTCTGTTCATGGCAGACATTGTTCGTTTGGGGAATTCACAAATAGCTCAGCTGCCGCTTTAGAAACATTTCCCAGGGCTTTGGGAAATCCTGCTTCCAGCGGAGCCAATTAAGTGCAGTGTACGGACAAAGCATTTCTCCGGTACAAGCCGCCACAGACTGGGCTCCTTAGGACGAGAGTTCAACATTCCTCCTGTGCACCGCAGAGAGATAACTGATGAGCACAAAGGCTCATCGCCTAGTTGACCATGGCTGCTTTTTCAGACTTTGTGTAACAAATCGCCCATGGAACCTGGGCTTTTCCTTGCAGGTGAACCATTCATTTTATCCATGGCAGAGGAGGCTCTTTTTGTCTTGGTTGCTAGGGAGCACTAAGTGTGATCATGGGAACGCTGAGAAGGAGGAGCTTGGTCCAAGGTTGGGGGCAGATGGTCCCAGCCAGTGGCCAGTGAGGACACTGGGGGTATGTTTTGGGTCCTGGGGGATGACAACTGTCTGGCCCTGCAGGAGGGCCGTGAGCCCGACTACTCTGAGTACAAGGAGTTCAAGCTGACGGTGGAGAACATTGGCTACCAGATGCTGATGAAGATGGGCTGGAAGGAGGGTGAAGGGCTAGGCTCAGAGGGCCAGGGCATCAAGAACCCAGTCAACAAGTGAGTGTGACCCTTCATGCAGGGTGTGGATGGGGGTTCCCAAACAGACACAGGCCCAGGACCCTGGTCTAGTCCTGTTCCTGGGCCAGAGTCAGGCCTAGCTGTGAACTCTGATGGCTAGCCCAGCTTAGGCTCTTCCCTCCTCCCACAGTGCTGGGTGTGTCCCACATAGATGTTCCCTAGCCCAGCAGAGCCTGCATGGGCTCCCCAGACCCACTTTGAGCTGCTGCTGCTCCTGAGCCTAGGCAGGCAGGTGGGCTAGGCCTCTCTGCCCCAGCTCAGGCCTGACATCTCCTGTTGGCATCAGCCTGCTTTCCTGCTCACATTCCCTCATCATCCTCTGTAGGGGCACAACCACAGTGGATGGTGCTGGCTTTGGCATTGACCGGCCAGCAGAGCTTTCTAAGGAAGATGATGAGTACGAGGCCTTCCGCAAGAGGATGATGCTGGCCTACCGCTTCCGGCCCAACCCCCTGGTGCGTGCATCCCCTACATTTCTCTGACTGGGCCACTAGCTCTGTACTGTCCACAATGGTAGGGTGGCAATGCTAGTGACAGAAGTGTCCCTTCTTCCCAAGTCCAGCTAGGCCAGGTCTCACCAGCAACATCCATCACCAACTCCACTTGCATTTGAGCCCCTTCTTCCCCAAAGCCTGTCCTCCCATCTGAAGGATGTGAGCTTATCTACCTCTAGCAGGTTCTGGATGGAAGGAACTGCCATCTGTCTTCAGCATTAATCTGCTCCTTTTATCTTTTTGCCTCCCACAGAACAACCCCAGACGGCCTTACTACTGAGTATTCTGGAGAAACACACAAACATACTTTCCAGACAACCCACCGAGCGTTCTTGGACTGTGGAATGTTTCAGACTGCGTTTCTGCCTGCCCTTCTTCCCATTGTTTTGAGTGTTGTGCTATGTATTAAAGTCCCAGTGCTTGCCCATTGTGGAAGCCTGGTTGTGCCATCACCAGAAACCCCTCGTGTTCTTCAGCAGCTGGGCTGGGTTAGGCTGGGCAAGTGAGAATGAGATGCTGTGTGAAGGCACCATCTGGACGTTTGTTTACCTGTTGGGTGTCCATCTGCCATCAGCCTCTGTTGGAATTGAAGGGAGGGCCACACCTGGGCCAAGGTGGCTGGCCCCTCCCAGCCTATCACTGCATTTGTAGGAGGGAAATTGGGAGGGGCCTCCAAGCAGGGCCCAGCTTTCCCCAGCGTACACCTATGCTTTTCATCTTGCCAGCAGGTGGCCTCCCCCCAGCAGTGATGCTGCAGTCCAGATGCCCCAGCCACCCTGGGCCCCACCTGTGTGGTACACACTGTGACTCATACCTTTGTGGGACAGCTATGTGCTAAGATGTCACACACCTCCTAGAGAATAGGAGGCAGGTGGGTGGCCTGGGCTAAGGTGTGTGCTGAGAGCTTACCCATGTCTCCACTGCTAGCACCTCACATTTGCATAGAAACACCCAGGGATCTTGTCCAGCTGCAGTCATTCTTGGAAGTATCAGAGCCTGGGAATTTGAGGGGCCCACAACTCACCCACCTGTCTCACACATGCACCCACCCAGTGGGTCCTGCTCAACCCATGTAGGCTGATGGGCTTGATTCAGCTACTTGGGCTTCTGGCCCAATGAGTTCACACAGTCATTCAGCAAACACTGAGCACCAACTGTGAATCAGATGGTGAGGGATGTGGCAGTGAATGCCTAGCAATCTGAAACTGACCAGTATTGCTTGGAGGAACTGGGAGCTGTGGTGAGGGCACTGTGGCAGGGTCTCAATGGGGGCTTTAGAGATTGGGAAGGTTTCTGCAGCAGCACAGACTGGGTGACACATTCCACCATCCCCCTTCCATGGGTGCAGTGCCCAGGTAGGACAAAGAAGTGATCAGTGCCAGGGTCCTGAGCACAGAGCAGTAGTTGTGGGCAGTCAGAGGTTTCAGCAATCAGGACTCTGGGCCTTGGTCCCGTGTACACTACCATGTAGGTCAAGGTCACCCCTCCGCTGAATTCTCAGTGACTGGGAGGCAGGCCAGACTCAACTCATGGACTTCACTCCCATGCACAGGTAGGGCTGGAAGAGGAGGCCTCCAAATACCCTGTGTATGTGTGTGCACAGGTGCCTCCAGGACGGAAGTGCAAAGTGTCTAGGGATGGTCCCTAGATAGCTGGACTAGACATCCTGGCACTGCAGGTGTAGGGAGGGCAGCCTAGAGGAGGGGACATAGGGATCTGCTTTCAGAGATGAGGAAATGCAAGAGGGTCCATTTGTATGCAGGAAGGACTGTGGGTTGTTAGCATTGCCAGAGTTGGGAAGGTCAAGAAACCAGGCTGAAGCTTCAGGTCAGCCCAGAGGAACCTGGGGAAGACCAGAACATGGTGTCACCCAGGCTCAGACAGACATAGGACCCAGCTGTCACAAAGCCAAGGGGCTGCAAGTAAAAGGGGTGAGGATTTCAATCTTCCCCAACCACAGATGTACCCCCCACCTTTGGGGGGAAGGAATTGGGTGGGCACTACTCACCCATTTCCAGCAGCTGTAAGTACCACATGGCTGAGAGCCTGAGGCTAGTTGGAGGGAGTGACAAAGACAGACACCTGATTCCCCACCCTGCAGCCCTCTCCCATGTCTGTCTACCGCTTTACATCTCACCCTGGACCCCGCACAGCCTCCAGGCTGTTCAGAGCCCTCCCTCAGCTCTCCACCTCCCAGCCCCAGGCCTGAACTATTCTTGCCAGGAACGCTGTTCCTGAACAAATTTCTCACCAAACTGGCTCCATCCTCATCTAATCTCAGCCTACCCCTAGGGCCCCCTCCCTCTGACACCCCCATCCTTAAGCAGCCTCACTCCACCTCCAGCCCCCACCCCCAAGCTGCCCACAGAGTGTCCAGGCTATATGGAAGGATCCCAGCACAGAATCAGAGTCCTTCTAGGGGTCCCAACTTAGGGCTGTAGCCGCCCGCCCTGACACGGCCCCCAGGAGGTCAAAACTTCACAGTTGGACAAGTATTTAAGTGTGTCTGTCATCCCAGTGAAAATTCAAATCCAACAGCTCTGAAAGGGACTGTACCCTAGCAGTGAGGCTGGTTCCTCCTTCAGCAGGCACAGACCACGCCCACTTGATCCTCGCCTGGGGAGGGAGGTCTGGGGAATGGGGCAGCGGGGGTGGGGGTGGTGGAGGCTGAGACACCCGTGCCTTAGAACGAAGAAGCAGCCCTGGCTGATGTGGCTCAGTGGATTGAGTGCCTGCCTGCTAACCGAGAGGTGGCTGATTCGATTCCCAGTCAGGACACACACCTCGGTTGCGGGCGGGGTCCCCAGTGGGGTATGTGCGAGAGGCAAACCATCGATGTTTCTCTCCCTCTCTTTCTCCCTCCTTTCCCCTCTCTCTAAAAAAAAAAGAATTAAGAAAGCAGGAGAGCAGAACAGGACAGAACAAGTCCCTCAGAATGAAGTTGCTGGCTCAGGATCTCCAGGAGGCGGGCGTCACGTTCTAGCCCACTTTCTAGCCTTTAACAGAGAGGGAAACTGAGGCTGGGCGGCAGGGACGGCTTCTGGGGTTGGCCACTGAGTCTAGCAGCATGTCAAGAAGGTAGGGCTGCTGAGAGAGGGTGTGGCCTCGGAGGTTCCCCAGGAGCGTTCCTGGCGGCCCAGGCAGTGACAGGACCAGGGCACAGCTGGGGGCGACCTTTGCGCGGGGCGGGGCCCGGCAGGGTCCCTGACAACCTCCCGCCCAGACACGCTGCCACTGCAGCGGAAGAGTCCAGCTCCCTGGAGGTTGCGCAGCTGAACAGGAGTCCCGGGATTCGGGCACCGCTGCTATGGACATCCCGCCGCTGGCGGGCAAGATCGCGGCTCTGTCGCTTGGCGCCCTCCCTGTATCCTACGCGCTCAACCACGTCTCGGTGCTTTCTCAGTGCGTGTGGGAGGCGGTAGAATGGCGGGCTGCTCTAGTGGGGTGAGGAGGGGGTCAAGAGAGGATGTGCGCCAGCTGGGCCTGGCTCTGGGTGAGCCCTGCACCCTGGCCCTTCGGCTGGGGGTGGAGGCTGGGGCCTGGGTCGGAACCCCCAACCGGAAGTTCTTTACCCCGTTGGCCCCGAGGCTGTGTGCGGGGGGGTGGGGTCTCCCCTGGGACATTTGGGACCTGGGGAGAAGGGACGTTCAGAAGCAGAGTCCCCCACAAGGCAGGGTTTCAGAGCTTTTCTTGGGTTTTCCTAGGGATGTGCCCAGCACAGGCTCCAAAGTCACTAAGGGTCAAAGTATTGCCCCAGATAAGGCCCTGGTGACGGGGCTCTTGCCACACACCTGCTGCACCACCCCTACCAGGTAGTCCC
Organism: Micronycteris hirsuta; assembly: GCA_004026765.1. Taxonomy (NCBI): domain Eukaryota; kingdom Metazoa; phylum Chordata; class Mammalia; order Chiroptera; family Phyllostomidae; genus Micronycteris; species Micronycteris hirsuta. The sequence continues at coordinate 113,371 of PVJI01002716.1, read as the reverse complement.
TCCATCTCCTGTTAAAGGTCTGAGACTTTCTTCTCTTCAGGGCTGGCCCACCCTGTTCCTAGCCTCGGTTTCCCTGTACAGGCCTCGAACTCCCCTGTTCTGACTCCTAATCTTAGACACTAGCGCTGTGGATCTAGCCACCAGGTACCAGGCATCAGCCAGCCCCTCACACTCCTAAACCCAGCTCAACCCAAGATATGGGATAGAGAGAGTCTTGAATGTGGGGTTGGCTCCTTGGGTACAAATTCCTGGCTCCATCCCCCAGACCTTAAGTGTTCCAGGTTGCCTCTGGGAGCCTCAGTTTCTTCACTGTGTAATGAACATGATCCTAGATCTCAACCTGCAGTTAGTTAAGGATAATAAATCATGTGCTAGGACTCTGGTTACTATAACTGTCATTGTTGGTCAGATGGGCCAGGAGTGGGGATCCTAGTGGTTAGAGGGGTACCAGAGAAGGTAGGGACCTGGAGTGGTGCAGGGGGAAAGAATGTGTGACCTTGGGTAGATCTCCTGCCCTCTCTGGGCCTCACCATTTTGGGGGGCTGCCCAGAGACTTGACTTTTATTGTCTGTGTAGTTGATTGACCTGCCTTATCTGGTTGATGGGTACAGATCAGAGTAGGGGTAGGGTGGGGTTGATGGAGGCATTTGGACTTTAGCTGGGAGGAGTCAGGAACTTCACACAGCGAGGCACATAGAGCTGAGTACTGGAGACCATCTAGCAGGTGTGGGCGCTGGGTCTGGCTCCAGAGGGCCTCAGTGTTGAACAACTAAACGAACTGAGTCAAACATATCAGCAAGTGATGGGATGAATTGTACAGTCAGAAGGGGTCAACCAATGTCCCCTTTATACTTGGCTCAAGTCCAGCAATGATCTTTTCTGAGGAGTCAGAGAAAGCTTCCTGGAGGAGCAATGGAGATGGGCCATGAAGGATGAGTAGAAGTTTGTCAAGTGGAAAAGAGACTTCTGGAAGGAGTTTCCAGGAGGAGGAATAGCTGGGGCAACAGCCTGGTGATGGGAAAAGGCAGTTTAAGGGAAAGGCATTTCTGAAGGGACAGATGCTTCAGCCTCATCACCTGGAGTCTACTCTTGCCCTCGCCAGGATGGAGTGGGACCTCAGCACTGGGTCTGGCTTCTCTGACTTGGTTTTCCTCTTCACAGCCCCCTTGGGGTGACCTTGATGAGCGCCCTGATCCTGGGTCTGCTCTTTGTGGCTATCTATAGCTTGTCCCGCGGGGAGATCTACTATGACCCGCTCTATGCTGGTGAGTCCATGGGAAGGTCCTAGGGAGGAGAACTGTGTGAGTGAGGGCTTCTCTATCACACTGGGGGTCCTGGAAGGGCCTCTTCCATCAGACTGGGGGGCCCTTGAAGGGCTCACATTGGACTAGAGAACCCCCATTGATTGGGGAAGCTCAAAGGCCCTCCCGTTCAGAATTGGGGCTCCTGAGAGCAGGAACTGTCTTCCCATCACTCTGGGGTCTCCTAAAGGCAGGAGCAGTGCCTCTCCCAGCCTGGGAACCCCAAAGGCAGGGACTGTGCCTCCCCTAGAGGCAAGGTTGTGGTTCATGTGACCTGTGGAGTAGGGACTAAGAACAGTTGGGTGCAGAGTCGTTGACTGGATCTGGGTCCCTGCCACAGCCTCAGACCCTGCCTATACCAGACCTGCCCTGAACACTCTCCCCACAGTGTTTGCAGCCTTTGCCTTCACCTCGGTGGTGGACCTCCTTATCGCTCTTCAGGAGGATGGCTACATGGTGGGCTTCATGGAGTTCTACACCAAGGAGGTATGTAGGGGTTGGTCCGGGATACCCCTTGCCTGGCTGCATGTCTGAACCCCGCACCTGCTCCTGCAGGGTGAGCCCTACCTGCGTACTGCGCACGGAGTCTTCATCTGCTACTGGGATGGCATCATTCACTACCTCCTTTACCTGGCCATGGCCGGTGCCATCCGCAGAAGGTGCGAGGGGTGAGCAGGGTGGCACCTGGACCGTGGGAAACAGGTCAAGTCCTCAAGTGGGGTCTTCAGCTGAGGTGGAGCCAGAAGTGTCTGTAGGGGGAATCAGGAGGCCTCTCAGGGCTCCAGCCAGGTGCAGCCAGGTGAAGGTTCTGGGGAATATCACCAGTTACCATGGTGGTTGTCTCTCTTCTCTTGTACCACCCTGTGCCTGGCCAGCCACTTCTGTCTTTGGACAGAGGGTCTGATTGTTTATTCTCTCTTTCAACTTCCTATTGTCCCTTTCATCTTGGGCAAAACTGAAAAGGACCCAGCTGGGGAGCCTAGTATGCACCCTGGGCCCTGGCTGGTACTCTGAGACTAGGGATGGGTATCTACTGGACTTCCCTTCATTCCCCACCCAGGAAAAGGTATCGGAACCTTGGACTGTACTGGCTGGGGTCCTTCGTCATGAGCCTCCTGGTGTTTCTCCCGGGAAACATTCTTGGTAAGGACTTGGCTTTGAGGAATCCTGCCTCCCCAGCGTCACTGCTCTGTGCCTGGAAGCCCCCACTGGGTCCTCCATCCCCTCCCCAACGTCTGTAGAGGGCCCTGCATGCCTGTTCATGCATGGCTTAAGCCGGCAACCTGCCCGCCTCTCCCCATTTTCTCTTGGGGGGATGTTTCCATGGGTAGCCAAGAACAGCTAAAGTGTAGGAGCTATATCCAAAAAGGTAAATTGAGGCAGGCGAGTCTGAGGAGCATGGACATCATTTTGTAGGCACTGGGGAACCAGATATGTTAAGGCTTAAGCAAGTAGAAAAAGAAAAAAAAGAAGAAAAAAATTTTTTAAAGATTTTATTTATTTATTTTTAGAGAGAAGGGAAGGGAGGGAGAAAGAGAGGGAGAGAAACAGCAATGTATGTTTGCCTCTCACATGGCCCTCACTGGGGACCTGGCCTGCAACCTAGGCATGTGCCCTGACTGGAATCGAACCAGGACCCTCTGGTTCCCAGCCCGTGCTCAATCCGCTGAACTACACCAGCCAGGGCCAGAAGAAAATTTTTTTAAAAAAGAAGAAGAAAAGCTTGAGCAAATATGGTATTTGTGAATCATGACTTCCACCCAGGGGCTCTGGAGTGGCCCACGTACCGGAAGTGCCCAGGCAGGCCTGGGAGAGCCTCACCGAGTGTCGCTCACCTCTCCATGACAGGGAAATACAGCTCCGAGATCAGGCCCACCTTCTTCCTCACCCTACCATACGTGCTGGTCCCATGCTGGGCTGGTGTGAGGGTCTTCAAGGAGTCCCGGTCACCAACCAGCTGCACCCCTGACATGGTAAGTACCTTGCCCTCAGGCAGGCCTAGCCCACTTGTCTCAATGTCCTCCATTTGAGTAGATCCTGGTCAAAAACATTATCTCCTTGGAAGGATCTCCTTGGTCATTAGGAAAGAAGAGATGAACCTCTTTGGAGGGCCTGTTGGATAGCAGACATCTCACACTGTCTCTCTCCCATGGGGCAGGCGCAAGAGGAGCAAAGAAAGAGCCTTTTGCAGCGCCCTGCTGACCTGGCCCTCGTCATATACCTCATCCTTGCTGGGATCTTCACCCTCTTCCGGGGCCTTGTGAGTCTGTCTAGCCTACCCCTCTCCTGCCTCAGCCTTCCTCCCCAGCCTTCCCTTCCCAAATATGTTCCTTTACTCAGTACAAAAGGGCCACTGCTCTCCCGCCTGATCATCAGAGAAGTTTCTCCTTGAGCCTTTAGTGAGTCTTCATCGAGTGTTTCATCACAAAGCCCCATTCCCTGTAGCCTTCTCACCAGCTCCAGTACCTGTGGATTGTCAGCCAGAGGAGAGAATTAAGGCTGGGGAAGGCCAGAGTGAGGGATGCAGGCACTGCCTGGGAGGCTGGGGAAGGTTTCCCATGGGAGGGATATTTCAGGTGGGTTGTCGGTTTTTCTGTTGGCCCCAGGTGGTGCTTGACTGCCCCACAGATGCCTGCTTTGTCTATATCTATCAGTATGAACCATACCTGCGGGACCCTGTGGCCTACCCAAAGGTTCAGGTGAGAAGGGAGGTGGGAGGAGACGACCATGATCCTGCCATGCATAGGGGTCTACTGGACCTCTCTGAAGCAGGTGCCAAAAACACCAGTCAAACTGGCAGAAGCACATATGGAATTATTGTCCTACCAAAAAAGTATAGACATAGCCTGAAGTATGGCTGGATCCAGGAACTCAAGGAGACTTCTGTCTCTGGGCTCTGCTTTCTTTGCCTGGGCTCTACTCCCAATGGTTCCTTTGCAGGACGTCAGAGAGAGCCTTGGGTAGCTCCAGGCTTCCTTCTGCTCTACTTAGCCACCCCAGAGGAATGTGAGCCTTGATTTCCCCCCAGCTTAAACACAAGTCTCAGGCAGGCTCTGGCTTGGCTGAGTTTGAATCACGTGCCCATCACGTAGCTGACCATTGTGGCCAGGAGTTATGTGGGTGGGCTCGGTGTGTGTATGTGAGTATGTGGAGGGGCAGCGGGGGGATCCCAAAGGAAATAGAGGTGCAGGTTGCACAAGGTCGGATATATGAAGAGCCTCTATCCTGTGTGGGACCTGAGGCTGGCCAGATCCTCCCAGGGGCCCCCACTGGAGGGGCCTCAGGAGACCAGTCTGGGGCAGCTGCTCATCTCCATCGGCTGTGTGCCCCCCAGATGCTGGTGTACATGTTCTATGCATTGCCCTTCTATGGCCTGGCTGCCTACGCCCTTATCTTTCCTGGCTGTTCCTGGCTACCTGACTGGGCCATGGTGTTTGCTGGAGCCATTGGCCAGGTGAGATGGGGTGGGACGGGGCAGGTGCATAACAAAGAAAGTTTCTGCCTACCCATCAATTGATTTTGTGCTCTCCCTGGGCAGGGTGATGCTGGGCTCCTGAGAGGCCCCAGCTTTAGCTCACTACCCCAAGATTCCCTAGCCTGGGGGAGAAAGAGCTAGACACAGACCCCCACCCCCATGGGGTCAGAACTGAAGAGAGGGAGGGACAGAGGCTGAGAGGGATTCCAGAGGGGGCATATCTCTTAGAAGATGGGGCATAGGAACTGGGTTTATACATGTGGCTTTGAGTTCTCCAGGCAGGAAATGTCATTCCAGGAATGGGAACAGTATAAGAAAAGACACAGAGGGGGACAGTGATTTAGCAGAGTCATAGAAAGGATAAAGGCAGAAGAGAAATTGGCAGCTAGATGCTGAGGGCTTTGAACTCTGACCTTGGGGGGCTTGTGTATAGAAAGATGGAAAGTCATGGGAGCAGTGGAGTACTCAGTCAGAGCTGGGGGTCTGTTTCTGGGCTCCCGATGGGATATGATAAAGGCTGGGCCCAGGTCAGATGACCAGGAGGACATCTATGCGGTAGAATCAATGGGATTTGTGTCAAGGGCGGCTGCCTGGGGTGGGGAAGAGCTGAACCTAGATATGAGAGATGGGGTGCAGGGTCCAGCAGATAGAATGAACATGGTTCTAGTTAGGCAGCTGGAGAGGGCCTCATAGACAGATGTACAAGGACAGACAGAACCTGTGGGGACAGGAATATTTAGAGACAGACATATAAACTGGAAAGGGGAGATAGGCAGGTCAGCAGAGCCAGCAAGATGAGGGCAGGGACCCTCTGGGCTCCCCAGGGGGAGATGTTGGTGATACTGGGACTGGTTCTCTCCCAGCCCCTGACATCCAACTTCCCTGTGTGGCCACTAGGCGCAGTTCTCGCACATGGGTGCCTCCATGCACCTGCGCACACCCTTCACCTATCGTGTGCCGGAGGACGCCCAGGCCTGCTTCTTCTTGTGCAACCTGCTATATGCGCTGGGCCCCCAGCTGCTGGCCTACCGTTGCCTGCGGTGGCCGGCCTTCTTCCTGCACCTGCCCTCCAGCTCCCAGGCTCCCCACAAGAAGCAGCACTGAGGGAGCTGTGGGATTCCCCAGGACTCTGTTACACACCTAGCCAGCCCTGTCCTCAGAAGCATAGGCTGGGGTTTTTAAAGAGAGCAGATACATCCCTGTTGTCTTTGCTTCTGGCTATGGTGGTTTCAAGGCCAGCTGGTGGGATTGAAGACCCAAGGGCAGGTGCTCGGGCAGAGAGGACCACAGCCATGCTAAGCTGGCACTGCTCCCAAACCCCTACGGATTCTTCTGCTCCTTTGCAGAATTTACCCATTACATCCATGAATCCTTCTATTAAAAGCTCTTTTGATGCCTGAAGTGTTGCTGCCTGAGTGTTTCAGGGGGCAGGGGTGAGGGACTGTCTCCTCAGACCACACACAGGCCCACCATCACTGCCAGTACAGCTGTCAGGAGCTGAAGGTGCCAGGCAGAAGTCTGCCTCCGGCGGATGTGCAGCTCCACCTTCCAGATGGGGAACAGAGGCTTGGAGAGGATCGGAGCCTGCCTGAAGCCACACCAGGAGAAGAGTCCAAAGTCCTATCCCTGCCAATAAATTATAATAATTAATAGTGTGGCACAGTTATTAAGCACCTACTGCTTACCATGCCAAGGGCTAACCTCACACGCTATAATATGATGGATCTCACCCCATATTCCAGATGTGGAAACTGAGCCTGCAGGAGGTGAATGTGCTGGTCTGAGGTCACACCTCCTGGATGCAGCTAAGAACCCAGCCCTGGCCACTTCAACCACAGGGCTCATAACGCTGCCCCTGATGTCTGGTTGGCTCATACTTCCAGGACACAGCCTGGGGAGGCAGCCCAGCGGGTGGGAGAAGAGCTCATTGTTTCCTGGTTTGATTATCGAACCTGCATGAAGGGCCAGGTTCAGGGGTGACAGGCCCAGAGTAGGGTCAGGGGCTTAATCAGATTCCCCTGCTCCTCACCCCTACCAACACTTATTAGGCACCTAATGAATGTTTAGCCATTGGATCTTCACCAAAGAATCAGTACTCCATTTCCCAGAGGTGGAAACAACTTCAGAGAAAACAAACTCTCTTCCAAGATCCCATAGTGGGTGAGGGGCAGAGTTGGATTTGGATCTGTTGCTGCATGAGTGGGTGACTGTGCCGAGTGAGCACCTTTTCAGTGCCAGAGCCTAGGACAATGGGATGGTCACCCAATGACGAACAGGAAACAGACCTGCAGGCTAAGCCCCCTTCCCAGGCTACTCTGCCCTGCCCATGCAGGGCATCTAAGATGGAAGACTCCAGCAGGTCTTCCTCTTCCGTTTTAGAGATGGTTGTACTGTGGCCCAGAGAAGTTCCGCGGAGGGCCCACAGTCAGCTCGCAAGGGCAGGGACCTGGTCCTGCACTCACTATCCAGCGAATTCTGTCCTCCGTCCGTGTGCGTGTTTCCTCTTAGCGAAGTGCACCTCCGCTTTCCCTTTAACATCCCCCTTCCCCCGCCACCTAGTCTGCCTCCCTCCCTCCTCCCCTTGCAGGCAGTCGTCGGGATTGCGCCGCCTGCTGAGACCTGCCCAGTCCTTCCCGAGTGTGCCAGGAGCGCAGTCCTGGAGCGTAGGGGCCGCTCTGCGGGGGTTGTACTAGCAGCATGGTGAGTGGGGCTGCGGCGAGGGTCCGGATAAGTCCTCTTTCTTGGATCCTCGCTCTGTCTCTATGTCCCTCCGTCTCTCCGTGTTTCTCTCTCCAGTCCCTCTCCCGCTCCATCTCTCCCATCCCTTCTGTCTCTCATCCTCCTTCTCGAACTCCATGCCTCTCCTTCTTTATTCCTCTCCCTACGTTTCTCTCCCTCTTTTTTTTTTTGCTGGCTTCTTTTCTCTCTGAGTCTCTCTGACTCTCGCTACCCCAAAGTCTCTTCTCTGTGTTTCTCTCCTTCTTGCTCTCTCTCCTCTCTTCTTTTTCAGTCTCTGTCACTCTCTCTGCATCTGTCTCCGTCTTTTCTTCCTCTTCTGTCTTTCCCCCTCTCGCTCTCTCTCCTCTGTCTTCATCTCTCCCTGTTTTTCTCTGTGTCTCTTTTTTTTCTCATCCTCTCTGTGTCTCTCCCTCTCTCAACAACTCCTCCGCATCCACCCCCACTCCTGCCCCGGCCCGATTTGCTGCAGTCTCCTGGCGCACGAGTAACCTTGCCGCTGCCGCTGCTCCAGCTCCTCCCTCCTCCCTTGCACCGCCAGGGCCGGAGAGAGAAGGGGGCGGGGCTCGGAGCCGGCTGGTGTTAGGGTTAGCGGATCAGGTGGGACTGAAGCGGGGTGAGTTCGACGGCTTGGGCTTTGCGCTAGAGCGAGGGTGTGAGGTCCCAGGAGAGGGAATGGGGAGGGGGGATTTTGCCAAGCTTCCTGGGGGAGTCCTCTGCGACCCTATGGAAAGAGGCCTGGGCACGTGAGAATGAAAGCCAAGGGGCTAGTCCTCTAAAGCAGCGGTTCCCAACCTTTTTAGCACCAAGGACCGGTTTCGTGGAAGAAATTTTTCCACGGAGTGGTGAGGGGGGGGCGGGATGATTTCGGGATGATTCAAGTGCATTACATTCAAGCTCACCTCCTGCTGTGCAGCCCGGTTCCCAGCAGGCCATGGACCGGTACTGGTCCGAGGCCCGGAGGTTGGGGACCCCTGCTCTAAAGGCAAAGGCCAGGAGGTTGGACTGAGCGCCCGGTGCCCCCAGGTGTGGGCTCGGGCGGCCCTCAGTCCCTGCGTGCTCTGGGCTGCGGCCTGGGGAGTCTTGCTGCTCGTGACCCCCGCAGGGGCGCAGCGCGGCCGGAAGAAAGTCGTACACGTGCTGGGTGAGTCAGCGAGCTGTGTCCAAGTGTAATTGCCGGGTGCATGGAGGGGGGAAAGGGGAAGTCGCGGGGTGTTCCTGACTGCCACAGTTCTTCATTTCCTCCCCCTCCCAGTCTCCTCCCTGAGCCCCTTACCCATGTGATTTCCCCCAGCCCAAGTTTAATAACCACATCCCCTTCCAGAGTCCCTGTCCCCAGGTTCCCCGCCTCATCCCTAGGACCCTCTTCTGAACCCTCTTTAATCACCCACAGAGGGTGAGTCGGGCTCCGTGGTGGTGCAGACAGCTCCCGGGCAGGTGGTCAGCCACCGTGGTGGCACTATCGTCTTGCCCTGCCGTTACCACTACGAGGCAGTCACCCACAGCCACGACGGCGTCCGCCTCAAGTGGACTAAGGTGGTAGAGCCGCTGGCCTTTACCGATGTCTTCGTGGCGTTGGGCCCCCAACACCGGGCATTTGGCAGCTACCGAGGGCGGGCCGAGCTACAAGGTGATGGTCCTGGGGACGCCTCCTTGGTTCTCCGAAATGTCACGCTGCAGGACTATGGGCGCTATGAATGTGAGGTCACCAATGAACTAGAAGATGACACCGGCATGGTCAAGCTGGACCTGGAAGGTGACCAGCCTGTGGGCAGGATGAGCCACATTTCTAAGGGAGGAGAGGGGAGGGTATTGCAAGAAAGAGAAATTGAATCGGTGACCTGAAGGAATTTAGAGGCTTGCAGGGGTGGGGTGGGGGAGGGAGTAGTTTTGATTCAGGGTGATTTTTTGCCACCGAGGGATACTGCAATGTCTAAAGGGAGGTTGCTGGTAACATCTGGTGGATAAAGGCCAGGGATACCGTGAAATATACCAAAGCACAGGACAGTCCCCACAGCAAAGTATGATCCAGTCTGAAATGCTAATAGTGAGGATGTTGGGAAACCCTGGGGTAGGATTCAGGCACAGTGAGGACCAGGCACTCATGCCATGTCAGGAATCGCTTCATCAACTCTGCTTCCCTGGGTGGGCTTTCCTCTTGCAAGTTTCCCTTGATGGAAACAAAAATTCGAGCTAGGCTTCCACCCTCCCAGCTTAGCAACTGATTTCCTAGCTAGAGTTCCAGAGTTGTCCCTCATTGGGCCCAAATTTTGAGTCATGTGCCAATCTGTGAGCCAATTACTGTGGCTGGGAGATGGGGTGCCCTGATTGGCTGGCTGTGGAGCTGGGAGGTGGGGTTTCTACCTGAAGAATTCCCTTACACCTGGTTTGCCTTCTTCAGTCATTTAGAAGATACTTGGAATGATTTTCCGGCCTTCACTTGCTGAAATTCCCAATAGCAAATAACAACACAATAATAGCAGAAACTTTTCTTTATTGGGTGTTTTTTTCTATGTGTCGAGCTTGGTTAAAGAGCTCTCTGTAGTCTCTCATTTAATTTTCCTAAAACCCCTGAGGGTGATTCAACTGGCTTAGAGAGGGTAGGGCCTCGCCCAGGGCACACAGTAGTGAGTAGCAGAGCCAGGACTTAAATCTTGGTCAGGCTCCAGGTCTTCTCCCTGGCTCCTGTTTGTCTCATTCCTGCGACTGCTGGGAGTACCCAACTGACCTCTAAGGTCCACCCTTCAAACACAGACACACAGAGCACTTACGAGCTGACTTGACTTCGAGTCTGATGAGGGGTGAGTTATAACAACTGACAGTGGAAGGGAAATCAACAGGTACTGCTCTGGAAAATGCTGGGAATTAAAGGGAGTTTTGTACAGGGTCAACCTTTCCGGGGCTCCCAGTGTGGGGGAGTCAGCACTGGACATAGACATTCCCAGTTTTGTGGACTCAAGGCTTGACCAGAGAGAAGGTCCTGGTGCTGGGAGAATGTCAGAAGCACATAGGACTGAATGAAGGGGGGTTGTGGGAGCTGGGTTTTGAAGGATGAATAGGAGTTCAACAGGTGGAAGGAATATGAGCAAAGGTCTTCAGTGGTGGAAAGGGGATAGACACGATTAAGTATGTTAAGGAGGAGGGTCAAGTGAGCCAAGCTTAAGGCAAAAGTGTGAGCTGGAAAAATGCATGGTCAGGTCTGAGACCACAGTGAGGGAAGAACTGCAAGATCTAGGTTGGACACAGGGTACCTCAGATATCAGGTGGGTGGGGGATAGCTGGGAGACCTGAACTGACCCCCGTGTGCCCCACCAGGTGTGGTCTTCCCTTACCACCCCCGTGGAGGCCGCTACAAGCTGACCTTCACCGAAGCTCAGCGCGCATGCGCTGAGCAGGACGCCATTCTGGCGTCTGCGGAGCAGCTGCACGCGGCCTGGCGCGACGGCCTGGACTGGTGCAACGCGGGCTGGCTGCGCGATGGCTCGGTTCAGTACCCGGTGAGCCAGCCCCGGGAGCCCTGCGGCGGCCTGAGCAGGCCCGGGAGCGCCGGAGTTGGCAGAAGTGCCACCGGGGGCGTGCGCAACTACGGCTACCGCCATAACGCGGAGGAACGCTACGATGCCTTCTGTTTCACGTCCAATCTCCCGGGTGCGTAGGCGGCGTCCGCCCTCCCACCCCCTGCAACAGGCCTTTTCTGGGTTCCCCTACATCTCAGTTTTTCTTTCCCACTCCACCCCATCCCCATTTCCGTCTCTCTCTCTCCCTTGCTCTCTGGGGATCAGACCAGGAGATACCTTCCCTGGGACCGCCACCGCGCGCAAATCCATGCTACCCAAGCCGAAGCTGGGGTCTCGGGCTGCATGAGAGGGAGTGCTCTTTAATTTTGAGGCTGGGGTCCTAGGCTGCAGGCGGATGGAGGGAGCGTCCTGAATCCCCAGGAGGCCACCTCCCGGGAGCAGCCCTAACTACTCCTCCCCTAAACCCCGCAGGGCGAGTGTTCTTCCTGAAGCCGCTGCGTCCTCTGCCCTTTTCTGGAGCAGCGCGCGCGTGTGCGGCGCGCGGTGCAGCCGTGGCCAAGGTGGGGCAGCTGTTCGCCGCGTGGAAGTTGCAACTGCTGGACCGTTGCACCGCAGGCTGGCTAGCAGACGGGAGCGCGCGCTACCCCATCGTGAATCCTCGAGCGCGCTGCGGCGGCCACCGGCCTGGTGTGCGCAGCCTCGGGTTCCCGGACGCCACGCGCAGCCTTTTCGGTGTCTACTGCTACCGCGCGCCCGGAGTGCCCGACCCTGCACCCGGAGGCTGGGGCTGGGGCTGGGCGGGAGGAGGCGGCTGGGCCGGGGGTGCACGCGACCCCGCTGCCTGGACCCCGCTGCGCGTCTAGGACCAGGGCATGGACGGCTGGGGAGCTTGGCGGCTGGCCGAGTGCCCTGCTGTCCCCTGGAGACGGATCACGTCCCCTGCAGCTCCTGCAGGCTGACCAGGCTCCTGTGGTCCTTGAACACTGACCATACCCCCAAAACTGGCCAGTCCCGGGAGGCAAGTCCCCTGGAGTCTCCTGGACACCAACCAAGTCTCCTTTTCTTGGACAGTTTTTCCCTACTCCCCTGACTTTCTCTAGGAGACCTGACACACACCCTGAGGACCCCTGGAGGCCAACAGATTCTGACATCTCCTGAAGACTACTCCTCCAGAGGTCACCTGGACACAGACAGAACCATCCCTGAAGTCACCTGGAGGCTGGCCCCCCAGGATTATCTGAAGACTGGCCACACCCTCTGTATCTCCCTGGAGACTGAAGACTTAACGGTCACCTGACAACTGAACCATCCTCCCATCACCTGTAGAAGAACTAGAAATCACAGAGTTGGACAGGTGATCATGCCCTCATAGTCACATAGAGACTGTGGGCTCTGGTCCTCTCCCCACTGTGACCTGCTGATTGAGTATTCCCATTCTTTCCCCCTCCCTCTGGAGTCCTCTGAAGTTTCCATAGTAACAGACCAAGTCCCCAGGTCACCGTGGAGACCAGCCCCATCTCTCTAGTTTCAGGGGAGACCACCCTTTGTCAATGCTCAGACAGATTGACACACCCCAGCTGGGTCACATGTCTGGCAGCTGTGCCCCACCCTCAGGTATCTCTCTGGAAGGGCAAGTCTGCCTCTACCTGACCTCCTTTTTCCTGGCTCTCACCAAAGAGACCATCCCTGGGACCCAGGGACCCATAAAATCCATGTTACATGCTATGGAAGCATACCACCCCACTTCCCATTGGCACTAAGGCTTCTGTCTGTCACCTAGAGTCACACCGCCCTTCCCTCATCAGCCACACCCACAGAGATAGTGCCTCCTCCTCTAGCTATAACCCTGGATACCACACATTCCCCATCTCACCATCCTCCACCCCAGAGACCTACAACTCCACTTCTGTTGTCCCCACCCTGACCAACAGCCATGGAAACCAACCTCCCACTAACTGTCCAGACAGTGAACCAACATTCAGTTCTCCAGCTCTCACCATGGAAATGGGCTGCCCTTTCCCCAGGCCCACCCCAGCTCCTTGCTGCCCTCTGAGCTCCACAGCTGTTTCCATGGAGACCAAAGTGGAGTCTGAGGTAGCAGAACACCTGTCTCCCTAGGCTTTTCCTTATCAGCAGGGCCCTGCCCACCACCCAGTTGTCACCATAGAGGGTGTTAATATCATCTCCATGACAACCGACCCCTGACCCCCAGCTCTCAGGAACTAATCACCATGGCAGGAACTGCACCCCATGGGTCTTAATGGCTGCCCCTTCACCAGGTGGACTCAGCCCCAAGCAGCACCCCCTGACAGGGCTGGACTTCAGGAGCTGCTGGACACCCTCCGTTTGCACGCTACCTATATCCCAGACAGCAGCTGTGCACGCACACCCTGGCGATACCCAGATGTTTTCATTGCCTCTGTACAGATGAGCAAACTGAGGCACTAGCATGCCTTGGCCCTTTGAGCTGTGCAAGCACTGGGTTTCCCTTTTCCTCTCTGAGATTCCATCCCCATTCTCACCTAGCTCTTCTCTCCTTCCCTAGTTACTCCCCCACCCCATTTCCCTCCTTAGAGATCCAGGAGAGATGGAATGTTCCTAAACCTTAAAAGCCACTCTGAGCTCCAGATTTTAAGAGCACATTCTTGCTAAGAAGTCAGGACCCAGCCAACTCCCCAGTGTTGAGAGCCACCCAGCCTTGGGAAATCCCAATTCCAAGGTCTTTCCTCGAGTAGCACTGGGTAGCCTCCTGAAGCCCTCTCTACTGTCCCATCTATCTCAAGGAAACCCATCTGTGGGTTGGAAACCAGGTTGGCTTCATTCTAATCTTGCCTGTGACCAAGTGACAAAACCCCTGGGCCTATTTCCTCCTCTGTACCAGGGCTGTTTGTTCTGAGGTCCCAGTGAGTGCAAAGCATACAGCAGGGGCTCAATAAATTTTTTTTCAATGAATAAGTAAAAGAGGCAGCCAGTGAATAATTACTTCAAAATGCACTTTTGTGGACAAAATGTTTCCCAATAGGTGTACTTGGTGATGATCCAGTCAGAAGTCTCCCCTCATTTCTCAGGACCACATTCCACTCAATCACTTCTCCCCCCATGGCGTCCCCCTACCCCCGCCACACTCTCCTTTGAGCTACACTCTATGGGTCTGGCTCTTCTCAGCCTTGTCCTGATTGGTTCTTCTTAATACCCAGGAACAAAGTGTATGAAATTGGATGGGGAATTTCTTCTCCAGGAAGGCAGAGAAGTTGCAGATTTTCCCGGGGTATAGGACTGGGGTGGGGAGGAGAGTGTGGACTGGTGAGTGTTGGAAGTTTCTGGGATACAAACAAAGGGAGAAGAGAAAAAAAGTGTAAAGGTCTGATTTGGTTGTAGAAGTAGGATGGTCGATGTAACTGCTCATCTTTTAATACCAGACTTGATGAAGCTTCCACAAGCAAACCGTTCCTCTGAATTGCAGGGTCCAGCTCCTTGGGTAAACTGCCTTGCGCTCCAGCTGAGACTTAGCTTCCTCTAATAGGAGACTGGTGAGGGGCATGTTTCCAGAGATGCATGTATGGAATTTCTTTCATCCTGCCTTTTCCCTGCTGGCCTCCTTCATCCCTTCCACTCTTCCAGCTCCTTGGTTTCCCCTGAGTATGTAACTTTAACTCCTCTCATTCTATGAGATATGGAAGGGCTGACTCCAGCCCCCTTCCAGCTCTGCCAATGAGTGATGTGGTCCGTCTCCCTGGGCAGCCTTGCCTGGTCCAGGGATGGGCATGCACACATGCAGGCCAATAAAATGCAGTCCCTGGGATTTTGGTGGATGATTGGGCAGAGGGAACCTTCCTTCTGCTGGGGTCACTGCACTGTTGGAGTGGATGTCTCCAGGGTCCACCAACAGAGCAGCTAAGGGATGGCAGCTAGGATAAAACCCTTCCTGAAGCTAGGTATTCAGAAAAACATCTGTCTGTCTGTCTCTCTCCTGTCCTCTACCACCCAGTTTACTTCCCATAGACATAGGAAGTTTCTTACCTGTCGTTCCAGAGATGTTTTATGCTCAGTCAAGCAAACATGCATATATGTTTCTTTTCCCCACTTTTACACAAATGATAGTAGGCGACATATACTTTCTTATATTGTAAAATTTATTGAACATAAACTTTACCATTGTAAATGTTTTAAAATGTTCCATTCAATGGCGTTTAGCACATTTACAATGTTAGGCAACCATCTAGTTCCAAGCCATTTTCATTACCCAAACAGAAAACCCCACCCCCATTAAGCAATTGCTCCCCATTCTTTCCTCCCACCACTGGCCTGGCAAATGCTAATCTACTTTCTGCATCTATGAGCTTGCCTATTCTTGATAATTCATATAAATTGGAATCATACAATATATATGTCCTTTTGTGTCTGGCTTCTTTCACTCAGCATCATTTTTTTTTTAACCCTTTTATTTATTTTCACCTGGCTGATGTGGCTCAGTGGATTGAGAGCTGGCCTGCAAATCTAAGGGTCGCCAGTTTGGTTCCCAGTCAGGTCACATATCTGGGTTGTGGGCCGAGTCCCCAGTGGGTGGTGCACAAGAGGCAAACACATATTAATGTTTCTCTCCCTCTCTTTCTTCCCCCTTTCCCCTCTTTCTAAAAATAAAATATTAAAAAAATATTTTATTAATTTTCAGAGAGAAGGGAAGGGAAGGACAAAGGGAGGGAGAGAAACATTGATTGGTTGCTTCTTGCACACCCCCAACTGGGGGCTTGCCTGACCAGGAACTGAACCAGCAACTTTCCGATTTGCAGGCCGGCATTCAATCCACTGAGCCACACCAGCCAGGGCAGCATCATGGTTTTGAGGTTCATCCATGTTGTAGTGTGCGTCAGTGCTTCATTCCATTTTATGGCTGAATAATATTCCATGGCATGTATATACCACATTTTGTTTATTTATTTATCAGTTGGTGGACATTTGAGTTTCTCGCCTTTTGGCGATTGTGAATAACACTACTATGAACATTTGTGTGCTATGTGTACTTTAAAAGTAACTTTTATCTGACTTAATAATGTATTTTTGAGATAGTCTCCATCAACATATAAAGATTCCCCTCAAACATTGTTTTAAAGGTCAGCAGAGTTTTCATTGCACCATAATTTTTGTAGCCAGTCTCCTAGTGGTGGACACTTAGTTTCCCATATTTTGCTGTTAGTGGTAAGCACCCACATCATCTCACACAAGTACAACTGGAGGCTGCTATCAGTTGATTGACCAAGGGGTGAAAACTTGCAGTTTTTATAGTGATCGTCACCTCTTCTTAGAGGCAAGGCCAATTTATATCTCACCTGTAATAGATCAGCTCGCTGTTCCTGCACGTTCTCACCAGTATCATGTTACCACTTTTTACCTTAGCCAGCATGATAGGTGAAAATGGTATCTCACCGTGGCTGTCACCTGCAGTTCCCTTCTACGTGAAGCTGAACATCTTCCACTTTGACCTTTGGTGCAGGTGGTTAGGTAAATCAGAAACCATTCTCAGTTTAGGTAATTGTTATCATTGTTCTACACAAGGCTTCCTCTGTTGTTGGATTTGTTTATTCCTTTTTAAAATATGCTCTTCTTTGTTTATCTTGGTGTTCATGCAAAGTGTGTATTATTTTGTTTAGCATATGTTGCACTTTAAGAGCCATCTGTATCTCCTTTTCCATGAATGTTTTGTTCTATCATTTGCACATTTGGGTATTGGATTATTAGTCTTTTTTCTTATTGATTTGTAGAAGCTCTTTATATATTGAGGCAAGAAGTCCTTTACTTCTGCTTGAAAATTGTTTCTAAGTTTGGCATTTGCCTTTTGACCTAGCTTATGGTATTTGTTGCCCCTATCACTTTTAGAATAAAGCCCCAACTCCTCACTACAGCCCATATGGCCCTGAATAGTCCATTCTTTGCCTCTCTGCCCTCACCTCCCTCCACTCTCTACCTCTCTCACTCTGCTCTAGCTACAATGGTCTCCTTGCTGTTTCTCAAATGAGCCATGTTCCCTTTTGCAAGAGGATTTTTGCCTTTGCTATTCCCGAAACTCTTTTCCTTTCTTTCCCTCTGTGTCAAGTTAAAGCAATTCCTTCTTTATTTTTTTAACAAGTTAATCTTATTTTTAAGAGATTTTATTTATTTATTTTTTAGAGAGAGGGGAAGGGAGGGAGAAAGAGAGAGAGAGAGAAATATCAATGTATGGTTGCCTCTTGCACACCCCCTACTGGGGGCCTGGCCTGCAACCCAAGCATGTGCCCTGACTGGGAATCAAACCAGCAACCCTTTGGTTCACAGCCCGCACTCAGCCCACTGAACTACACCAGCCAGGGCCGCAACTCCTTCTTTAGATCCCATCCACCTCCTCTAGGAAGCCTTCCCTGACCTCTTCCCAGGGATGATGTCTGTCTTGTTCACTACTATCTCCTAAGCACCCAGCAAAATACACAGCTCATCATAGCTTCTCAGTAAGTACCCGTTGAGTGAATGAATGAAAGAAAGTGTCAGGAGGTAACAGGCATGTTGAACTGTTAAAAAATTTTATTAAAATGTCCAAGAAGTACATTAATGTCCACAGTGTCAGATACCACAGACCCACGGATAACTGCAGCTCACAGCAAAACCAGTGGAACCCAAAGCTGTTCACACACACACACATGCATGCCACACATGTGGCACACACAAACACACACACACATCCCAAAGGAAAAGACCAAAAGACAAACCACCCACTTTAGCAAAGACCAGAACCCCTTCCCACCATAGAGATGGGGTAGGGGCAGGGCAAGCATCCAAGGGGGCCAAGGACAGGGATCATAAACTAAGACCCGCCAAAGAAGTTGCATCCCAACACCCCCCAACAAAGGAAAATTCTTTTGTGACATGGATGACTGAAGATGTGTTATTCTATTTTTAAACCAACAAGAATTATCAAAACAAGAAGGCAAACCTATATCCCTGGGCTTTCTCAACAATAACAGTATGGTGGAACAGTGGACAATATCTATAGCAGGGAAGACTAAAGACTGTGGTCAAAGATGACGGTCTAGTTTGCACTTCTCAGTCTTTTCCTAAATCTGCCTATGTGTGTGGCAGGGAGCACAGTTATTTTGCAATTCCTTCCCCAAAGTATAGAACAGCATTTGCAGTCAGATGGAGGCAGGACTAAATCCTTACTTCTGTCTTGGCTGTGACTTCAAGCCAGCGCTGTTCTCTTGTCTGAGCCTCAGTTTCATCATGTCTAAAATGGGAGCATAATGGTTCCTAAGTCAATGGGCTGTTGAGAAGATTCAAGGAGATAGTGTGTAAGTTTTTAGTGTGGTACCCACGCCAAAGTTGTCAACTATAATTATGACTTCCCAGGAGGGATGTAGGCTCAGTCCACACAGTCTTTTCTCTACTGAACTTTTAGAGGGACCATATATTTGTTTATTTTTCTTTCCTGCAGAGGGCCATTCTCCAGTGTGGTTTTTTAACACCAATCCACAGATATTTACCCAGACTGAAGGGGCTGAGAGTAGGAAAAACATGGAGGAAAAGCTGTGGATCTTTCCTCCTAGAAATCAGGGGGCTGAACCCCAGCCTTCAGCTTGGAAAGTCATTTTATAGGTTGCAGAGTTGGGGGAAGGCCAGGTGAGTTCTTTCCCACTTAAAACGTTTTTAAAAACAGTGAGAGAAAAATGTGTGTGTATGTTTCAGTTTTTAGCACAGCGCATCTCTTCACATGACTGCAGGTAGGTGTCACTAGTTCAGTTTTTAAGCATTTCTAGTCTCCCAGGCAATGGATGGAGATGGGGATGGGGTAGGGGTGGGACCTGGAGCAGCGTGCTGCCGAGGTCTGCTTGAGGGATGGGCACGGGCACTGAGCTAGAAAACTTGGCACCTCCTTGGTCCAAGAAGGAGGTTTTTGTCTCCCTGAGAGATGGAGGGGGAAGAAATCTGGGCTTGTCAAGCCCTAAATATTCTCTCATCTCTGTGTGTGTGTGTGTGTGTGTGTGTGTGTGTGTGTGTGTGAGTGAGATTTACCACACATGCAGAACCATCAAATCTCAGCACTGGGACAAGACCTGGGAGGATAAGCAATACACTTCCCTTATTGCCAACATATTGCTGTGACTATTCTGACACCTAACTCTGAGGGCATGGAAGGAGGCTGTTTTAAAAACATTCCTAAAATTCAGTACATATGAGTTCAATGCTGTTTATCCACCAAGACCAAAGACTAAACTTGGGTTCAAGTCCAATGAAACAGAAGAGCAGTCCTCAAGTTCAAGCAGTGTGCTTCCTTGTGGTTTTCTACTCCCAAAGACAGTGACCTTAACCAAAGGCTGCACTTAGGACAGTTTACAAAGCCTGCGTCTCTGGTATGAAAAGCAATTCCTCAGTGCAAATCCAAACATACACTCTCGCATCCTTATCAAAGCCTTATTTCAACAACTGGCAATTAGACTGGCCAACAAAAGACTAAACCAGGGCAGCAAAGAATGATCTTTGCTGATTGTGCTTCCCTCCACTGGGAGATTCTCCCAGAGTCCAGCCAGACTGGAACTGGATTTTCAGACACATGGCTGCACTTGCCAAGAGGACCTGTATATATAAGAAAGAGGAGAGGGGGGCTTTTTACAAAGGGTTATGGGGGGCGCGGTTTGGGGCCCAGGGACTTCCAGAACCTCTTGTTTCTCTCTGGACTCTGTCTCCCCAGGCAAAGGCTCCAGAGGAGGTATGGAAGGGGGTTGTGCTTTCTTGTGCCTGGTTCTTCAGCAGAAATTCCCTTCCTCCTTTTCCCAGTCCTCTGCTGGGCGTTTCTTGTGTTTTCTACGCTCCTTGCGTGATTTATGGTGGCGATGCTGGTGGTGGTGTTGGTGGTGGTGATGGTGTCGCCGCATTCGATGGGACCTTCTGGCTGCAGGGAAGAGGAGGACAGGAAAGTGGCAAAAGGTGGTGAGAGGCAGGTGACCTGATGCAGCGGACCTCCTCGGGGCGGGGGGGATTGGAAATGGAGGAAACACCAGGCAAGCTGGTAAGTTCTCACTTCTATGCAAGGCTGTATTATCAAGCAGGTATTTATTCTGATCAATGTATGTAGTCATAAGATGTTTTAACTGGACACTACAAATAGGCAGAATCTTGGGGTGTCTAGGGGTAGCCACTTACGTTTGGTACAGACAATTTGGGGCCGGTCCCACTTGCCATTGCTCTGGCACTGGATGATGGACATGTGGTGCTGGACAAATCCTTCGTCACACTGGTAGCGTACAGTGGCATGAATGTTGTATTTGGCCTTGCGGGCACCAATGAGCGAAGTGTTCTCCACTGTTGGAGGGGGACCACACAGCACTAGGGACAGAGAAACCTCCAGTTAGGGAAGTGGCCATAACAGGGCTGAACTTGTTTCCTCTCTTGTTGGGAATGACACACCTGTCCAGGTCCTGCCCTTTGCCCAGCTGTGAACTCACAAAGCTGTAAGTGACTGTATCTGTCTCCTCTGCCTAGATCAGAAGCCCCTTAGAGGCAGGTGCCTCCTGGACACCTCCCAACCCCTAATTCTTATGCATGATGAGAATGAAGGCGGTAGGAGGTAAGAGTAATTTGAGCAAATGAAAGGAAGTAAGGACGTGAGAATTTGCAAAGAAATGGAAACAAGAATGAACAAAAGTATACGAGAAAGGTGGTCACAAGAATGCATGTAAGTGTTACCTTAATATGTAAAGAATTCTTACAAATCAGTAAGACCAACAATGAGCTGACACAAAATTAGGCAAAGGAGATAAACTGGCAGGTCACAGGAAAATAAATACATATATATAGCTTATCAACATATGAACTATTGGTCATTCTCATCCTTGAAGATGTGCAAACTGTAATAACTTAATGAACAAATAAACTGATGAACAAAATAGGACCAGAGGCATGAATACCTGGAACAGACTGACAGCCGTCAGAGGGGATGGGGGGATGGGAAGACATTAGCCAAAGAACATATATGCAGAGCCCATGGACACAGACAACACTGTGGTGAGGGCAAGGAGGGGTGGGGGCTAGGCAGTGGGGGTCAAAGGGGGGATGTGGGGGACATCTGGAACAGTGTCAACAATTAAAAAATAACATGGAGACACTTTCTTTTCACCACTTAGATGAACAAAGAACAGAAAGTTTGATAATGCACCGAGGTGGCAAGGGTAGAGAAAGAAAGAGCATTTTCATACAGTGCTGGAGAGTGAAAACTGGGCAGAGCTGACTCTTACAAAAAAAACAAAACAAAACACTTGAATCCGTGAATGTGAGCCACAGGAGGGAAAGGGGGAGGGTGGTGGCGTACCTGTGCCCTTCTTACAGACGTAGGGGAGGTTGTAGTTGCAGGGCACGTCGTTCCAGCGCCCACTCTCATGTGCCACCATCACCACACAATCCTCCCCGCCCGCGAAGAAATTGTCTGGCTGGTTCTCTCGCCAATTCTCATATTGCTGCAGAAATGTGGAGCAGGGGTGCTCAGGGGACCGGCATCCTGGCCCAGACTCTGACACTGTCCACTGTGGGGCTCTCCTGGCCAGACCACTCTTAGGGACTCAGTGTTTCCATCTCTATAATGGGTACTGATCTGTCTGCCCTGAGGGTGCCATTCAAGTCAGCCTTCCTCTGGCTGGGAGGCTCCACTGCC
Organism: Micronycteris hirsuta; assembly: GCA_004026765.1. NCBI lineage: Eukaryota > Metazoa > Chordata > Mammalia > Chiroptera > Phyllostomidae > Micronycteris > Micronycteris hirsuta. The sequence continues at coordinate 91,672 of PVJI01002716.1, read as the reverse complement.
CTCCTCCCTTGTGCCTCTGCCTCCAGTCTTGTTCCCTGATTGTCTGTTCCCAATATGGGTCACTCACTGTTAGATAAGTAGTTGAACAAAAGATGACCTCAGCCTGGAAGCCCAGGAGGGCTTCCCTGAGGAGGTAACAGGAGAGAAGAAGACTCAAGGAAAAGAATGATGCAGGCAGAGAACAAACAGAGGAACAGCTAGAGCAAAGGCCCAAAGGCAGGACCGAGCTTTTCCTATTTGAGGAATGAAATCGAGGCCAGTGGGGTCGAAGATGCCCAATGGAGTTGGGAGTCAGAGGGTGGGCAGGGGCCGGCTCTTGTGATAGAGGAGAAGAGGTGGATTTTTTTTCAACTGTGGTAAAATACATAAAACAAAATGTACTATTTTAATAATTTTTAATCCTCATCCGAGGATATGTTTTTTTATTGATTTTAGAGGGAGAGGCAGGGAGAGGGAGAGAGGGAAATTGATGTGAGAGAGAAACATTGATTCGTTGGGCCCCTATGTAACCCATCCGGGGATCGAACTCCACAACCTAGGTATGTACCCTGACAGGGAATCGAACCCAAAACTTTTTGGTGTATGGAGTGATGCTCCAACTAACTGAGCCACCCAGCCAGGGCAATCATTTTAATAATGATCAAGTATGCAGTTCATTGGCATTAGTTAGACGCACAAAGTTGTACGGCCAACACTGCCTGTTGTCAGAACTTTTTCATCACACCGAACAACTGTCCCCATGAGCAGTCGCTCCCCACGCCCCCGCCCCCGCCCCCGCCAACCACAAGTCCACTCTCTGTCTCTCCGGGTTCACCTGCTCTGGGCAGTCCACACTGATGGAATCACAAACATCTGCCTTTTTTGTGTCTGGCTTCTTTCACTGAGCAGCATTTTTCATCCACATTGTAGTGCGTGTCAGTGTTTCGTTCCTTTTTCATTGTATTTACTGTTTGGCCGGACCACATTTTTTTTTTTCTATTCTCTATTCTATTGATTTTTTTTTTTTTAGATTTTTATTTTATTTTTTTATTTTCAGAGAGAAGGGAAGGGAGGGAGACAGGGAGAGAAACAGCAATGTATGGCTGCCTCTCACATGGCCCTCACGGGGACCTGGCCTGCAACCTAGGCATGTGCCCTGACTGGGAATTGAACCTGGACCCTTCAGTTCCCAGCCTGCGCTCAATCCACTGAGCTACACCAGCCAGGGCTGGACCACATTTTGTGTATGTGCTCATCTGTTGATGGACATTTGGGTTGTTCTTTTTGGCGCTGATGACTAGTGCTGCTGGGAACATCTGAGTACCTGCATCTGAGTCCCTGCTTTCACTTCTTTTGGGCACATAGTGAGGAGTGAAATCACTGGGTCACGCGCTAATTCCATGTTTGACTTTTTGAGGAACTGCCAGACTCTTTTGCACAGCCAGAGGAGGTGAGTCTTCATGTTGAGAACCATGAGGGGTCTGACAGGGCTTGAAGCAGGGAGAACCCTGATCTGATGCATGATTTTTAAAAGGTTCCACGTCCAGGGTTTCCCTTTGGGGCATTGAAAATATTCTGGAACTAGATAGAGATAGTGGTTGCACGATGTTGTGAATGTACTAACTGCCACTGAATCACACACTTCAAAATGATTAATTTTAGCCCTCGCTGGTGTGGCTCATCAGATTGAGTGCCAGCCTGCGAACCAAAGGGTTGCCAATTCAATTCCTGGTCAGGGCACATGCCTGGGTTGTGGGCCAGGTCCCCAGTGGTGGGCGCTCGAGAGGCAACCACACATTGATGTTTCTCCCCCTCTCTTTCTCCCTCTCTTCCCCTCTCTCTAAAAATAAATAAATAACATCTTAAAAAAGAGGGAGAGAGAGAAAACAGAACTTAAAAAATAAAATGATTAATTTTATGTTATATGAATTCCCCCTCGATTTTTAAAAATCCCCATGGCCACCAGGTGGAGGGGCAGGAGTGTAGGTAGCAAGTGTGTGTGTTTGTGTGTGTCCCTGTGGGGGCTGCGGCAGCGGTCCCAGTGAGGAACATCATAGGCTGGGCAGGCAGGGCACGTAGGGATGTGGGAGTGTCTCAGAGCCCACAGCTGGACGACCAGGAGGTATGAGCAAAGGAGTCATCCCCAGTCCAGGGATTCTAGCCCCAGTCACTAAGTGGATGGGCCACCGGAAACTCAGGGAGGTGAGGTGATTTGGGGCTTCTCTGGAGTCCCTTTGCCACCCCAGACCTCTGATGGCTGACTTGCATACGAGAGTAAACAGAGCCACAGAGCTCACCCATATCACTGTGCTCCAGGGGAAACCCTAGTCAGCAGCCTGGTTGCGGGGACCCAGGCTCCTGCCACTCACCAGCCCTGTGTTGTCTGTCCACTGGAAATCTCTCTCCACGATCCTGTCATTCAGGCCAATCCATGTGTTTTCACGCCCAAAACCTGCAGGGTGGGGAGTCTTTAGGGCTGGGCACCTGCCTCTCCCCAAGCCTAGGGTGCCAGCTAGTGACAGGCTGGGGTGGGGTGGGAGGGGAGGACCCAGCCCCTTTCCCAGCCTGCAGGTGGGCTGGAGGGGAAAGGGAATGGAGGCGGGGGTTAGGGGAAAGAGAACAGGGGTGGAAGCATGGAGGTGGGTAGGAGCAGTGGTGAGGGAGCACCCCAAGCCCTCCCTCAGCCAGGGCATAGGCTGGAGCTCTGGCTGCCCGCTACCTGGGGGGTTGGGGTGGGGCACAGAAAGGGCTGTTAATTAGGCGCTGGCCTTGCCACAGTTTGTGGCTTAAACAAATGGCCAGAATAAGGAATAAGCAAAGACGCGAAGACACGTCAGATCTTTGCAGAAATGAGAGTAAGGGACAGGAGAGCCACAGGTGGCTCTGTACAGGGCAGCGGTGAGACCCAGTGAGCCAGTTACTGAGGCCAGAGGAAGTGGAGGAGGATGTTTGATTGCAGTGAGGAAAAAGAAGTGAGTGACCCAGGGAAAGAGCAAATGAAAGAATTAGGGGATGGCAGCAGTGGGGGTAGTGGCCACCCCCAGAGCCTGGCCCTCCAGGAGTCACAGACGAGGGCCCCGCTGAGACTGGTCAGATGACAGGGGCCTCTGGGGACTGCAACTGCCCAGCGAGATGGAGAACAGTGTCCTGAGATACCTCCGAGGACATTTCTCACCCATGTACATTCCCCCAAAATTTAGGGGATCGGATGGGGGAAGTGTTAATAAATGGATGGACAGAAAGATAATGGATGAATCAATAAAAGCTGGATTTAATTCATGCAACACTTTTGCTAGGTCTCTGCACAGCTCCTGCCCCATTTTATCCCACGTACCACAGGTGCTCCTCCATTGTCGTCCCTCTCCTGGCTGTTTTATTTGTCATCAGCCTACTTGGGGCCAGCTAAATTATAGTATAGATGTATTTAATTAGGTATTTACTTGTTTGCCTATGTTCCCCACAAGAATGGTATTTCCTGAGGACAGGACAGCGTGCGTCTCGCTCACTGCTGTGTCCCCGTGCCTGGAATGGTGCCTGGCACAGAGCAAGTGCTCCGTAAATATATGATGAATGAATGAATGAACAAACTAACAAATGAATGAGTGAAGTGAGTGTATGAATTAACAAATGAATAGACAGACTTGGAAATTATTAAGTGGCCAGGGCTGCGCTAATGAGCACAGCTTCAGAAAGGTGGTGTTTTCAGGATCCTGGGGGACTTCCCTGGCAAAAGGACTGCAGGGCCACCCTTGCCCACCCCAGAATTCCTACTGTTAATGAAGCTGTGTTCCTCAGGTGAGTGGACGCTGGTCAGGTGGCCAGCTCGGCGACGGCAGTCCCTCTCGGCATCCTCCCACGCCCGCCGATGGGCAAAGTACCGGTAGCAGTGGCCCTGGAACTTGTGCCAGCCACGGTCACAGCCCTCTGTGTCTGGGAGGTGGAAAGGGAGTGTGAGGGGGGCTGGCCTTGGCCCGAGAGGCCTGCCCTGCTGGCCATGAGCACAGCCAGCCCGCCAGAGAGAGACAGGACCCGTCCAAGGTCACTGTGGGGCTAGGTCGCCCCTCTCCCTGGGCCCATCCCCCTCCCCCTGAGGCTCTGTCTCCCACCCTTTCACCTCCCCCTCCCATATTCACTTCTTTTCTTTGTTGCTGGAAGATCGTTATACCTGTCCCCTCTCGTCCCACCTGTGGCGTCTCCATCTCTGATCCGCAGGACCACACCCTCAGTGTGGACCTCGGAACTCAGGAAATGGTCTCAGAAAGGCCTAAAATTTCCCTCCTGGCAAAGGGCTCAAATAGATATTTCTCCCAAAGAGATAGACAAACAGCCAAGAAGCACATGAAAAGGTCCTGATTAGTCATTAGAAAATGCAAATCAAAACCACAATGAGATGCCACCTCATGCCCACTACGATGGCTATAATTTTAAAAAAGAAAAATAACAAGTGTGAGTGAGGAAGTGGAGAAACTGGAACCCTTGTGCACTGCTGGTGGGAATACAAAACAGGCAGCCTCTGTTGGTAACAGTCTGGTGGCTCCTCAAAAAGTTCAACATAGAATTTTCAAATGACCCAGCCACTCCACTCCAAAAAGAATGGGGGGGGGGAGAATGGAAAACAGGTGTTCAAACAAAAACTGGCACATGAATGTTCACAGCAGTACTATTTATATTAGCCTCAAGGGGAAAGCAACCCAAATAATCTACCAAGTGATGAATTGATAAACAAAACTTGGTCCATCCATACCATGAATATTACTCAGCCATAAAAAAGAATGAAACGCTGACCCAGGCTACAATGTGGATGAGCCTCAAAACATGATGCTGAGTTTAAAAAAGCCAGACACAGAAGGACACATAATGTGTAACTACATTTATAAGAAATGTCTAGAACAGGCAAACCCAGAGACAGAAAACAGATTAGTGGCTGCCAGGGTGGGCAGATGGGGAAAAGGAGAGGACTGGTAATGGGGGCAGGGTCTCCTTCTGGAGTGATGGAAATACCTTGGAACTTGCTGGACATGGTGGCTGCAAAACAATGTAAATGTACTGAATTCCTTTGACTTGTACACTCTAAAACGCTTAATTCTATGTTATGTGAATTTTATCTAAAAAAACAAACAAACCAGTTTTGTCTCCTGTTGGACTCACAGCCACAGAACCAGAGATGGAGACCTGTAGAATGTGTGGGAGTCTGTGGCCCAGCACCCACACCCACTCCTGTTTCTGGGTCTTGGCAGACACTCACCTTTCTCACAGAGGCTGCCCGCATAGCTGGGGAGACAAAGGCAGACAAAGGTGTTGACCTCATCAATGCAGGTACCTCCATTCTCACAGGGGCTGGAGACACAGTCGTCGATGTCTGGAGGGGACAGGGAGAGAGGCTGAATGAGAGGTCAGCCTCCCCATGGCTCCCAGGCCCCACAGGAAACCACGATCCTGCCATCCATCCGGACAAGAGTACAGCAGCAGTGGTCTGCACAAATGGTTCCCTGCCTCTGAAGGTCAAAGGGGTGGAGCCTCACATAATTAACATAACAGCGTTAATGAGAGTAGATGCTCCGGGGCTGGCTAAGGGCCAGGGTGTGCAGAACATTCCACCTGACTCCAGAACGATGAAGGTCATACTCTTGCCAACATACCCAGAGATCAAAGCTGGAGGGTCGTTCTGGAATGTGGAACCTAGGGAAACTGGGTGGCAGAGCATTTGCGAGGACTTGTGGAGTCACAAAGCTGTTTGTAGAGACAGATATCCAGTTGAACTTCCTCTCCTACCAATCCTGTGTAGACAGTTCTTAGGCATGTATGACACCAGGCCAGTCACTTCCATTCTCTGAGACTCAGTTTCTTTTTTCTTTTGCAAAGTGGTAATAGTGATGGCACTTTTTCAAGGGTGGTTGTGAGTGGAGAGTCAGTGGAAGAGCTCAGGGATTTACATCATTTGCATTTATTGTTATAATTCTATCATTAGTAGCATGGTTGTGAAGGTTGTGAAATCGATGACATGATGCACAGGGCTCAAGAAATTGTATTATTTCTATTTATTGTTATAATGTTATAATCTGTCATATTTCTTATGTTGGGTTTTGGGGCTAGTATCCAACCATTCTGCTGGTGGTACTACCACCCCTGCCCACCCAGGAGAGGGTAGGATCCCTGGGGGTCCTTGGCTGGAAGGAGTCTGAGCCTTATCACTCCTTGTCTTCTCCCTTGTGCCTGCCTGGCAGTAATGGGAGGCAGCACACCAGAGCCTTGGCCGCCAGGATGAGACTTGGCTGACTGGTCTTGGCTGATTTACCAGATCCAAGGAGTGGGGAGGGGCAGGGAAGGGAGCATCCGGGGCCAGCATTTTGTGAACCCCGAGTTCTCATGGGGATGGCCACTGGGGTAAACAAAACCCAGGGTTCTGGAGTCAGACAAGTGCAAGTTCAGATCCAGAGTCTGGGGCACTCACCGATCTCACAGTTCTCCCCAGCAAAGCCCTGGCCACAGCGACAGCCATATATGGTGCCGTTGGCTGTACAGGTGCCCCCGTGCAGGCAAGGGTTGTTCTCGCAGGGATCCAAGGGAGCTGCAGGGGGGACAGGCAGTGTGGGGAGCAGTCAGGCCCCCAGGTCTGCCTTCCTAGAATCTAGACCTCAGGCACCCAAGGCCCTCTGGCTCAATCCCTCTCTGTGGAGTCCCCTCTGTAACTACCCCATAGGTATTCACCAACTTCCTCTCACGTACCCCTGTGACAAGTTTACTTCTTCCAGAAACTTCCCCAAACCACCTGTGCACTGCCCTGCCTGTGACAAAGTCCTTTCTCTGACTAAACTGGAATGGTTTTCCCAAAGCTTCTCTAAGGAAATCACCTTCTAGAACTTGCACTTAAGTGCCCTCCCTGACTCGTCCCTCTCTTTTGGACATGCCCTGCTGGTCATTGTATTTCTCACAATTTGGAGCACAGAAGTGGACATAAGATTCCCAATGGTGGTGTATGAACAGCACTAGGGAGAGTGGGAAGCATCACCTCCTTCATTTGGGTTCAATGTCTTTTGATGCAATTCCAGTAGTTACATTGTGAGGATGTGGTAGACTACAGCGGTTAAAGTGATGGGCTCTGGAGTCCGAGAGGTTAGCTCAGTCTCGGCTCTGCCCCTCACTAGGAGATCCTAAGCAAATTACTTCTCTGAATTTCAGTTGCCTTATCTACAAAATGGAAATAAAAGTAGTTCACCTCTCTCTCCCAGTCCTGACCATAATGCCATATGTGGCTCTCTGTGTATTAGCCTGGGGCCTCTCGAAGGGTCTCAGAGTTGCTCGGCATTCACCAGGTACCCAGGGTGCATTTAGGAATGTGGGTCCCTGTCCCATTCCCCAACAATTTTTCCCATCAGCTGGGTTTCCTTGGAGGCATGAGGATCTCCCCTCCCCATCTTGGGGGCCGAGATGCCTTGGTGGGTGGTCTCCATCCAGGAGCCTGGGAGAGGCAGATCAAGAACCCCATCCTACCCTAGCTGACACCCTTTCCTCATCAGAGCAGCATCTAAGCCTTCCACTGCACAGACACTAACCTGAGGCCCAGAAAAGGGCCTGACTCAATGCCACACAGCGCGACAATACAAGAGCCAAGACTGGCCTCCATGGTTCTGGTAGCCCAGTTTAAGGCTCTCTTTCCAGCCTTTATAACCTAGAATTTGTTTCTGCTTTGGGCTTGTCTAGAGCCTCAAAAGAAACTGAGGTGGTAACAAGCTGTCACCAATTCCTACGTCTCCTGGCCTCTGCCCTCACCCTCCACTGGCTGTTCTCCCTGCAGCTGTCAAAGGGAGTCTATGTAAACCTGAATCAGGTCATGTTCCTCCCTGCCCAGATCCCTCCATGGCTCCCCATTGCCCTCAGAGGACAGGCAAAATCCTCACTGCAGCCCATAAGGCCCTGTAGGATCTGGCCAACATCTTCCTGCCCCACACTTGCTTTCTCCCTTGCTCTGCTCCAACCACACTGACCTTGCTCTTCCTATATCCTGGGCAGGGTTCTGCCTCAGGGCCTTTGCACAGACTGTTCCCTCTGCCTGGAACACTCTTCCCCCAGAACTCTTCATGGCTCCTTCCTCGCCTCCTTCAGGCTTGCTCAAATTTCATCTGGTTAGAGAGGCCTTTCTGACTCCCCTTCCAGAACCAAAAACTACCCACTGGCATCCCCCACCCCTTGCTTCACTTGTCTCTGCTTGTATCACTTTCTAACCTCCAATACCATTTAGTTATTTATTAGGATCACTGTTTATGTTTGTGCCTCCCCCCTCCCCAGAGCGGTGCTGTTCCACATGGCAGCCAAATATAGCTATTTAAGTCTAAATTAATTAAAAATGAATAAAAATTGCCCTGGCTGTAGCTCAGTGGATTGAGCGCGGGCTGTGAACCAAAGGGTCGCCGGTTCAATTCCCAGTCAGGGCATGTGCCTGGGTTGTAGGCCAGGTCCCCAGTGGGGGCCATGTGAGAGGCAACCACACATTGATGTTTCTCTCCCTCTCTTTCTCCCTCTCTTTCCTTCTGTCTAAAAATAAATAAATAAATTCTTTAAAAAAAATGAATAAAAGTACAAATGTAGTTCCTCAGTTTCACCAGCCACTTTCAAGGGTTCAGTAGCCACATGGCTGGTTGCTACTGTATTAGACAGTATAGCTCCAGGACATTCCCATTATTAGGAAAGTTCTAGAGTGCAGCTCTAGAATGTCAGCCTTCAGAGGACAAGAGACTTGGTCTTAACATGGGGCCTGGAACATAGCCAGCACTCAGTAATTGCTTGCTAACTGAATGAAGATAGCTGCTGGCCTTCCTGTGGGGACAGAGGCCTATCCCTGGGGCGGTGGCCTGTGCCCCCATGAATTGCCAGAGGGGCCTGTGGCTGTGTCTGTCCTTAGTGCTGCCCCAGCACGTGTGTGCACATGCGTGGGGTTGCTGGGTGCAGGAATACGTGAGTCCCACCAGGTGCCCTGAGCTGCCGACAGCTGCCCACGGACTGGCGGTGACTCAGTCGCTTGCTGGTACTGCATTTATTTTTGGCTTCATTAGCATTTCTGCCACAAGCATTGGGTGGGTAGACACCCAAGTCTCTCTCCGCCCCCACCCCCAGTGCTGCCTGTCTCCTTCCAACCTGGCTACCACTGGCTTCAGTCTGGAACCAAGACTCCAGCAAAGGCCAAGCCAGACTCAGCCATAGTCCTGGGGGCTCTTCCAAATGCACTTTCCTTCGCACCCCTCTGCGTGGTCTCCCTCCCTCCTCGCTAATCCCCTTCTCTAGCTCCTTTGGCATTGAGCCCTCTTCCCGATTCCCGCCCCCAACAGCGAGTTTCTTCTCTGCTCCCTGCAGGGCAAGCTCACCCCCTCCTAAGACCTCAGGAGTTTTTTTGTTTGTTTTTCCACCAGTGAAATAAGCGTTATTCAGTCTAGTGGGTGAGACAATGTTGTTAGTTGGCCTGAATTCAAACTTTATCTTTGACAGTCCCAGCTGCCTGACTCTGCACAAGGCACTTGACTTGTCCCTATGCCTCAGTCTCCCCATCCTGATGTGAGGATCACACTAGAATTTGTTCCACAAGGGCATGATAAGAAATAACCAAGATGATTCTAGTAAAGTGCTCGAACAAGCCAAGTATATGAGCAGTCACCAACGGCTCGTATAAGCATCAGCTTTTATCAATTCAGGTGCCCATATCCAGGGCCCGCCTGCCTCCTAAGCATCTAAAAAAAGAAAATTTAGCCTGGGACACAGCCCAGTGACAGGATGGGTGACGAAACCCTGCACCTGCTATTTCTATCATGCACACTTTGCCTTCAAAAAAAGAACAAGTGTAATATCAATTGTGTTAATAAGAGTGTTTTGCAACTCAGAAAAAAATGCCTTTTAATTAGATGCTCTTTTTTTTTTTTTTAAGCTTGACCATAGAAACAGCTCAATATGCAAGATCTAGAAAAAGGGCTAGAATTTGCAGGTGAGCTGCGGGCAGACCTGGGTCCAGGAGAGCAGGGTGGTGAGGCTTACACAGACTTCGGCTCCCCTGAAGTTTGGCCACTGACTGTCCTCCCTGAGCTTCAGTTTGCTGTCTATAAAATGGGAGTGATGGCCCCCCGCTCCCACCCCTACCCAGCACCCACGCATCCTGTGGCTTGAAGTCCTTCACAAACCACACCACTGAGCTCCAGCTGCAATTCCCACGCTCCTTGCCATGCTTCCTCCATCCAGCTCCCCTCCCAGGGGGTGTCTGTGTCTAGCTCTGTCTTCTCTAGACTGGGGCATCCCTGAAGGCCGCCCCCTACGCCAGCATTGCCCAGCACTGCCTGACTCCATGTGGCCATAAACATGAATTGTTAACTGAACCAAAATCAAACTCCACTTGATGCCTCATCATTCCCCCACCACTCGCTGTGCCTCAAAAGCATGTCAGCTTGATCTCCTGCCTTTTCCCAGGCTGATGCCTCTGCCAGGGGACACCCTTTCTGCAATTCGACGCACCTAATAAGTTTCCACCTCCCATGGCATCCCCTGCTAGAAACCTTCCCAGGCCCCCAGGGACAACCCTTCTTCCTTACTCTGGACTGCCCGGTCCCTGGTCCCAGAACCCTCACCAGAGTGGGCTGGACGATGCCACCAGCTTCAAACTCACTTTGCTCTGCACTCCCGTTTGCAGAGGTCCCTGGCAGGGCCGGCTCCTCTCCACTTGCTGCCTCCTCCACACTGGCGCTCCCTGCAAGGACCTCCAGCTCAAACTTGTCTAGGACCCAAGGGGCAGGCGGCGGGGTGCTGGGGGAGTCCCACGGCACTGCAGGCTCCCCCAAGGACTCTGACACAGGCTTGTTCATGCTGGCCGCCGTGGATGTCCAAGGAGCAAGAGTGGGCTTTTCAGGGAGGCTGCCTTCATGTGGAAGGGCTGAGGCTCCCAGTGTTCCCCAGGTCACCCTCTGGCCCTCTGGCTCTGGGTGGGGTTGGGAGCTGGAGGAGTCCATTGCGGACGTGGCCAGGACCTCACTCTTGTCTCCCTGGTCCAGGGACATGAGGGATGTCACCACGTTTTTATCCACAACCACCTGAGGGCTCATGGTGGGGCTTCTATCTCCTTCAACCACACGGGATCCAGGTTTCCAAATTCCATCAGCATCACCGGGGTCCACCGCGGCTGTGGAGTCTGCAAGACCCACTGTACCTCCTCCATCTGTAGCAGCCCAAGGCTCCAAATTCAGGGAGACTCCGGGGCCCCTCAACGGTGCAGAGGTGCGGTGGGGGTCCAGCTGTTCACTGTGCAGTGAGGGCCACATGCCCTGTGCCTCCTCCATGGTGGCCTGTGAGCTGGAAGTGGGGCTCTCTGCTGTGCTGAAGACCCCAGACTCAGTCTCTGAGATGCCTCTCCCTCCCAGGGGCTCAGTAGCTATCTCCATGGGGGTGAAATCTGCTGCCACTTTCCCATTCACAGAAGCCTGTGGGCTGGATCTGGGGCGCTCCATTTTGCCTAGTCCAGTGGGGCTGGTCTCCCCAGTTTCTCCAAAGTCTGCCCTGGGAGAGTTAGGACTGGCCCTAGCTTGTGTATTCATGGCTACCTGTGAGGGGGCCGTGGGACTTCCTGCTTCATGGTTACCAAGTGTCAGGAACATGGCCTCTCTACCTTGTCCTGTCAGGCCCAAGGAAGAGGGCAAGGAATACACTTCTGGATGGATGGGGTCCTGGGGACCAGCCTGGGTCTCTGAGGCTGGGGAGGGTGGGGCAGTGGCCATGGCCTCACTATGACCCTTGACCCCATTGTCCTGGGTGGGGAGGGGTGTAGGGTGTGGTAGGAGCCACACTTTAGGGGCACGAAGCATGGCCATGACAGGGAGGTCTAGGGAAGTGACCATGGGAGATGCCTCCCAGGGGATTGTATTGGGATCTTCCGAGGGGCTAGGAGGCTGGGCAGTGGCCTCTGAGTGGGACCAGGGCAGTTTGAGGGTGGCCAGCCTCACACTGGGGTCCTTGGCTTCCTCCAGCTTGAAGCCAAGGGCTCTGCTGGGGCCTGGGATGCTGGGTGGGGCCACTGTTGGGGGCCACAGCCAGGGCTCTGTGGAGCTCCTGCCGCCAGGGGAACCTGCAACAATATCAACAACAGTAATTATCTTTCAGCTGCTCCTTTCATCGAGTATCTCCTTGGTTTAGGCCTGGGGAAGAGAGAGCTGATGCCAGGGGACCCAGCAGGGACTCAGAGCCTCCTCCCCCTGTCCCCCTCAGAAACCCACTCAGGTCCCACCTCCTCCTTGGACCCCACTCACCAGCTCCAGGCACATCCACCTCATTGGACAGCACAGCCCAGGGACTTTGGCTCCTGCCACTCCCTAAGGAGTCTGTGGCTGTAGTGGTCAGGGGAGGCTCCACATGATTCCCAGCAGCCTCTGGGGTGGTGGGGGGCTGGGCACTGACCTCAAGCCTCCCTTCCAACCCTTGCTGGGATTCCTGCTGCTGGAAGTGTCGCCCGTTCAACCCTTTAAAGCGCCCCCTCCTTTTAGGCGTAGGGCCAGCTGGAGTCGCCTCCCCGTGTGTGCCAGCTGAAGTGCCAGCCTCCAGGCTGCTGGAGTAGGGGGCCACGGTGCTCGGCCACACCTCCTTGGTCTCCAGGGAAGGTCTTGAGGCTACTGTGGGAACCCCAAGGGCCGGGCTGGTGGTCTCTCCAGACTCCTGCTTCTCTGCCAAGATCAGAAGCTCTTCCTCCCCACTGGACACCAGAGGTTCCTGGAAGTCAGGGGTGACCACCTCCCCTTCCTCCAGGCTGGGCTCCAGTTCTCGGGCTGGGGGCCCTTCTGCCGATAGAATCTCTCCCTCATCCCCAGATGAGGGGGTCTCTGGGTCTCCATGTTGTGGAGAAGGGTAATGAGCTGTGATAGAAAGCAGAAGAGGTTGTGTTAGGCTTAAGGGCTAGGAAGTTCTGCCTGAAGTCTACCCACATTCCATTATACTGCAGCATAGACCTGTGTATCTCTGTCTCTTTGTGGCCCTCTGTCTCTCTGGGTGGTTTCTGAAATCTCCCAGACTGAGAGAGGGCGATGCAAAGTTATCATCCCCACTGTTCATGCTTCACCCACTGTCAAAGTCAGAATCAACTGGGAGTAGTAAAGAGTCAAGAGACAATTTGTCTCATGGGTGAAGCTCAGGCAGTGGTCAACTCTCAGGGACTGGTCAGACCTGAACCTCGGCTCTTCCCCACTGAGGGAGAAAGTACCTAATGGGCTTGGCCTCCTTAAATGGGATCTCCCCCTTACATAGATAGAAGACTGAACTCCTCTGAGTTGAGGTTTGCAGCTTCTGAGATTGTGGCTCCACCCCAAGTGCAAAGGTCATCCCTGGTCTCATCCCTGGGGATGTGGCTTGGCCCAGTTGAGGCATCAATTCCTCAAGGGGTGCTTCTGAGCATGGCTCCAGATAAGATATGCTCCATACAAGGATTTGTCTTTCAGGGACCTCAGGCCTTATAGCCCACCCCCTAACCAAGACTTCCAACCAGAGCTTGGGGCTCCTTCCTTCCCCCAGCGTGGGACTCCTGGGAAAAGCCTGTCTCAGGCACGTGGCCTTCACCCAGGGGGTGGCTTATCCCGAAGTAGTTTCCACCTGTCTCTCCCCTGCCCAGACTGCCTCCACCAGAGAGCAAAGCTCCTGGTGCGGTGGATGGCCTTTACCGAAGCGCGAGCCCTAGGGCGAGGCTACCAAGGACGAACTCCCCGGGGAGTGGCCTCGCACGCACCACGGAAGCAGTAGGCGTCGAAGCGCTCTCCAGGTGCAGGGAAGCCGGTGCGGTTAGCGAAGCGGTAGACTGTGCGCACGCCGGGGGCGGGACCCCCGCAGCGCCGGCGCGGCGTCTGGATCGGGTAGCGTACGCTGCCATCTGCCAGCCAGCCCGGGTCGCATTGGTCCAGGCCCTCGTGCCAGGCCAGGTGCAGCTGCCCCACCGAGGCCAGCACGGCACCCTGGCGGCGGCACTGGGCACGAGCGCCGGCCAGGGTCAGGCGGCGGGCCGGGCCCACGTAGAACACCTCGCCTGTGGGAAGGCGTGGGAAGACATGAGCGGAGATCAGGGGCGTCTAGGGGACCCTACCCCGGAGCCCAGGAAGTGGAGCCCACTCCAAATAGCTCGGACCTGACCGAAGAGGTCGCTGTAGCTTCTTTTTACAAATGAGGTTCCCCGGGCTTCAGAGAAAGGGAGGGGCTCGGGGACGAGGATGAGGTAGGAAGGAAGGACGCCGGGAGGCGGGGGAGGCTCAGAGAAGAGGACAAGGTCTCAGAGAGGGAAGGGTCTCCTCCGGGGAGAAGAAAGAGGCATAGAGAGAGGGAAGGGGCACAGAGAAGGAGAGGGGCTCGGGGAGGGAAGGAAAGCTCAGGTATGGAGTAGGCCAAAGCATTAGCTGCAGGTTTAAAGAAGGATGAGACTTAAGAGGGATGGGGGTTGGGAAGGTAACAGGGCTCAGGGGAGGGGAGGGTCCTGCCAGCCCCAGACTTACCCCCCAGCTCACGGGCAAAGCAATACACATCGTAGAGTTCCCGTGGGTCGCGCCTCCCATAGCTCCTCACCCCTGGAAGGCTGCTACGGTCGCCATAGCAACCAGGACGGGACTGGGTGATAGGATACCTGACAAGACAAGGATGTGTGCTCCTGGGGCCCCCAAGAACCATCTCTCCCCAGGGGCTAGCTCTCCATCTCCCCACCCTGTGTACCCCCTCACCGAACAGTGCGGTCAGAGAGCCACCCAGCGTCACAGTTGTCAAAGCCATCCTCAAAGGCGGCCTGCAGGTGCCGTGGGGCTGCAATGGTGGCTGAGCTGAGACGACAGGCCTCTTGGGCCTGGACGAAGGTCAGCGCATAGCGATCCTGGGCTGCCCGGTAGTGGAACACAACACCTGTAGAGGAACATCAGGATGGAGGGCTGATTTATTCTGGAATCTTCAAGAACAAACCTCCCTCTGCAGAGTGCCCCACACCCCTCAGTGTGATAACGACAGAACTGCCCTACACTGTCCTGAACGACCTGCCTTTGCTCAGTACCAGACTAGATGTGGAGCTAGGGCAGTGATGGGGAGTGAGACTGACATGCCCCCATTTTACAGATGAGGATACTGATAACAATGGTCATAAAGGGCTAGAATTTGTTAAGTATTTACTACATAAAAAGCATTTGTAAGCATTATCTCATTGAAATTAAGGCTCAGAGAGGTTCAGGGATATAGCCAGAGCCACAAAGCCAGATTAAGGCAGAGCCAGAATTCATATCCAGGAAGATCTGACTCCAAAAATAGCATTCTTCATGCCCAAGGTTAAGCCCTGGAGGATAGAGGAGACATGCAGAAGAGCGAGAGAGATTCTGCCATTTAGGAATTAAGTACATGCATCAACAGGAGAAGCACTGACAGCAATGGGAGATCAAATGTGATTATGGCTCAACCTAGGGATGGAATCATGGAAGGCTTCTTGGGGGAAGTGACTTGTATGTAATTAGGACACGAAGCCCATTACTGAATGGGCATACTGTGAGTCAAATTCCGATTTAGGGATGAAAAAAATGGCTGAGCAAGACAAAAGAATGAAACTTTTTGCCCCATCTTATCAAACTGAGAGCCCTCGAAAGGCAACAGCTGTGTCTCAGTCACAACAGTGTCCTTTGCCCCAGGCTAGCATGTGGTAAGTACTCAATTAATATTTGGCAGAATGAATGAATCGAACAAACCCAGACATGGAAATTCTTTCCTGCATCACTTATCAACTTTCTTCGAGGTTTACTGGTTCTGAGAAGTGAGGCCTTGGAAAGGGGGTGACTGGTTAACCCCGTAAAACGTGCAATGAGACACTGTTGGCAGGGGAAGACTGCCCTAGGACAGGGGTCCAGGGATTCGCCCTTGGCCAACAGAGGTAAAGTGAGACTGAGTTCCTGGCAGGAGTCTACGGGAGGTTTTCCAACAACAATCCATTCACTGAGTCATTCCTCGGATATCTGTTAGGCATCTACTGTGCCCCACTTTGTTCTAGGGCTTTGGTTTAATAACAACAACAAAAAATTTTCTTTCCTTGTTCACCTTCATAAGTTAGGAAAACAGAAACTACACTGGATATTTACACAGCGAGAATTTAATACAGGCCCTGGCTGGTATAGCTCAGTGGATTGAGCGCGGGCTGAGAACCAAAGGGTCGCCGGTTCGATTCCCAGTCAGGGCACATGCCTGGGTTGCAAGCCAGGTCCCCAGTGGGGGCCACATGAAAGGCAACCAGACATTGCTGTTTCTCTCCCTCTCTTTCTCCCTCCCTTCCCTCTGTCTAAAAATAAATAAATAAAATCTTTAAAAAAAAGAATTTAATACAGGAATTGGTTAAACAGTATTTGAGGACTGTTATATATTTCAATCAACCTTTAAAAAAGAAACTTCCTTAAAAATTTATTTTACAAGGAAATGTATATTCCTATTTTAATCAGAGAGCCAATATCCTTTAATTTCTGTGAAAATAGGTAACCATGAAATGAACTTAAAATGTGATTGTGAAATTCTGTGGAATCCTGTGGTCCACGAGACACCGAGCCAGAGGCTGCTCACTCTTAAGCGAAAGAAAGAGAGCTATTAAAGAGGCGGTAGTACCTGTGGAGACTTGCTTTGTGACTTTATCAGAAATATGGAAAGGGAATCACTGATATTCACTGGGTGGGCTTCAGGTTCAGCCCCTCCCCCTCCCAGCCTTGGTCCCACCCCTGCCCTCAACTGACCCGTCACCTCCAGGGACACCAGGTCCTGCTCATCCTCGATGCCCCTCACCACCTGGCAGCGGTAGAGCCCGGAGTCGCTGGCCCTCAGTGGCCCCAGTAGCAGCGTGCCGTTGGCCCGGTGCCGGGGATAGGCGGGCAGAGACACACGTCCCTGCCAGCCCTTGGCCACTCGAACCACGTTGTTCTTGGCCACCAGGATGGGCAAGTCCTGCCACTGGCCTGCCGCGGTGCGCACCTTGGTCCACTTGATCCGAGGGGCTTCTCCAGCTGCCCCTGGCCGTGGCCGCAGGGTGAAGAGACAGGGCAGGGCCACCAGCTCCGCCAGTGCAGCTCGCACAGAACCAGACCCCACCTTCTGCATGTGGAGCCCCTTCTCAGCAGCAGTGGTGGCAACAGTGGTGGCATCCTGTGTGCCTGGAACGGAGAAGGTGGAGAGAGACCTGACTCAGAGGCAAGGACCAGCAGAGACTATTTCCTTCACTTTACAGGTAGGGAAACCGAGGCCATAGAGATTAGGTTGCCCATACAACATCATGATGCAGGGCACAGATCTGTGATCTACACCCCAGTCTGTGAGCAGAAGAGGAATGGGGTCAAACCCTTTTGTAGTTCTGCCTCCATTCAAAGTCCAGATCCCAGAGGCCAGTGACTCTGTCACTGACTCACTGTGTGGCCATGGGAAAGTCACTGTCATTCTCTGAGCCACAGTTTCCCCAGAAGTTAAGGGAGAGGTAGCCATTGGGAGGGAAATGGTATTTGTAGAGTACCT
Source organism: Micronycteris hirsuta (assembly GCA_004026765.1). Taxonomy (NCBI): domain Eukaryota; kingdom Metazoa; phylum Chordata; class Mammalia; order Chiroptera; family Phyllostomidae; genus Micronycteris; species Micronycteris hirsuta. The sequence continues at coordinate 74,188 of PVJI01002716.1, read as the reverse complement.
TCTATATAACAGGCACTTTATATAGCAAGCAGCCCGTCAGATTTTCATAACCATCTGCAGAGGTAGCTTTGTGTCATCATCCTCTTTTGGGTGGGAGGCATTTCTAAAGCCTGGGCTTTTGACTACCACTGGGGAAATGCCAGGAGATGCATACATACAGACCTCTATTTCCATTGCCCTGCCCATGACAGGCATCACTAATCAATGTGCACACTATTCTCTTTCCTCCCTCCCTTCCACATTCTCTTTCTCTTTCTCCCTCCTTTCCTTCCCATCCTTTTCTTCTCTCTCTCTCTCTCTCCAGCTCATCATAGCAAAACAGTGAAAGGCAGACACCTCCAGCCTTTGCTGGCATTGACTAAAAATAACCTCTCAGGTGTCTTGTTCGCTTTTGACTGTTCAAAGACCTTTTTCATCTATTCTTGTTTTATTCCCCACACCAAGCCAGGGAACCAGCAGAAGGCTCTTGAGCTAAAAAGCTGCCCCATCTTGTCCATCCCTCAGTCTTCAACCTCTCCCACTGCATAGACCAACTCACCCTGTTCTCCAGCCACCAAGAGCAGCATCTGGAGCACCAGGAGGCCTGAGGCCCAGATGGACACGGCCCCCATCCTGGACCTGGATGAAGAAGGAGAGGGAGGGAGGAGGGGTGAGCACAAACCTCCCAGACACTTGGCATGGAAAAACCAAGTGCCCCCTCTACAAATCTGGAAACTGGGGCTCAGACGGGCCAGTGTGTCAGTCAAGGTCACACAGGCAGCAAGCAAGGGCAGAGCCAAGATCCAAGCCCAGAAGCAGCTGACTTCAGAATCCTAGCAGTGATGTCTCATGGTCAGAAGTATGGGTGCTAGAGTGAATCAGAACCTGGGGCTGTCACTGTGTCTGGTCCTTGCCTTGTGACCTTGGACAAAGAGTTTAGCATCTCTGTGCCTCAGTTTCTTCATAGGTCAGAAGGGGATAACATCAGGTAGGTGAAAGGAATAGATGAGTCAATACGGTCAATATGTATAAATTGCTTAGAACTGCCTGGCACGAAGGAGTAAATTTCAGCTGTTATTATTATTGAGTTTAACAAAGTCAAGGTCAAAATCTTGTTTTTCAAGTTGGCCTCCCCATCAGACTGGAGTGGGGGTGCTCCTAAAGAGCAGCTGCCAGTCCCAGCCTGCCTAGGGTCCCAGTCCTGGGAGCAGGTTGGTCTCCAAGCCAGCCTTTAATCTGGGTTTGCTGAATGACACGATTCTCAGCTTCAGTTCCAGGATTTGGTTGTCGCCAAGATTCTATTCTTGGTTTCTGGGATTCTTGAGGTGCTGCCAAGTCCCAGCAGGAGGAAGGGGCCTTTCCCCTTCCCACCACCCCCTCCCCCTAACTTCTCACTGTCTGGTGAAGAGATACCTCCTAGGTCCACAGAGACTCCAGCTGCGGGTCCAGCCTTCTACAGGGGTTGTGGTCCACAGGCATAAAGTGGACAGCTGAGTGTGAACCGTAAGCAAGGCCCATTCCAAGCACTGGGACACTGAAGTGACCTCCCTGACCTCACTCTTCCAGAGACTAAAAACCCTGGGGAGGGGTCCCCTCTGGATGGACTCAGGACTCACCAGAGCTCAGGAGGTGCCAGCAGATGGGAAGTTAGAACATCACCTATAAATTCATCCCTTGCACATTTCCCCCTGAAAAGAATAGGCCTGAAAAAGAAGTGTGGGTGGAGTCCAGAATAGGGATTTATGGGGGACAGCCGGCCACCTCCAGAGGGCCTTTTCCAGCTCCCAGAGGCCCCAGCTGAGAGGACGACCCTGGGACCTGTCCGTGGTGCTGAACTCTGGCAGCAATGCAGCAGCTGTACCCACTTGGTCTTCTCCTTGTGGTGGGGCCCAGAGAGGGCTATCGGTTTGCTTAGGGCTGCACAGCAGTGTAGAGGCCAGGCACTGGGACTGTCTGGTTGGGTATTGGAGGGTGGGGCAGGACTCTGGGCTGCACCTACCCCAGGAGGGTCTTAGGGAGGGGCAAGTTCCAAGAATTCTCTCTCACTATGGTTCCACTATGGTTAAGAACTCAGACTATGTCCAGAAGGCAGGGCTTGCCTTCCGTTCCCTACATGTTACATGACTTAGACAGTTCCCTCACCTGTAAAATGGGGATCACCCAGCATGTACCTCATAGAGTTACTGTGAGGATAGAATGAGCTAAGACATGTGAAGTCCTAGTTATTAAATAAAAAAAACAACTCTTTGTGCAAAGCCTCATGTACATACTCAAATACACAGAGGTGGCCCAATACAGTGACACACAGTTTCAGGTACACCCCACATGCACACATGCTCTCCCACACACACTCAGTTCCCTCTACTTGCACCTCACACACACCCCCACCCCTTCTCTTAAAATATCTTCTCATCAGGGCCTTCAGAGGTGAACATTTACAGAGCTGTCTGGGGCTTGTCCCCTCATGAATAACACATGAGCCTCATGCATATGCAAGTAGGGGTCTGCAGGGGATGGGGGAGGGGCAGAGAGACAGGAGGAGGTGTGTGGTGTGTGTGTGTTCTCCTCACACCTACCTCCTGTCTCAGTGGGCACTGAGTGAGGGTGAGTTTGCCAACGGGCATTTTTAAAAATATTTTATTTATTTATTTTTAGAGAGAAAGAAAGGGAAGGAAAGAGAGAGAGAGAAACATTGATATGAGAGAGATAAATCTATTGGTTGTGCCCCAAACAGGAACCGAACCAGTGACCTCTGGGTTCGAAGGCCAGCACTGAATCCATTGAGCCATATCAGCCAGTGCAGCAATGGGCATTTTTGTGTGTTTGTACCTGGGTGTGCATCTGGGTGCTGAGTCCAGGTGAGGATATCAGTGAGATTGTGCCCTGTGGTGTATGGACTTGTGTGCAGTTCCCCAGCAGCTCTGTGCACCAGGTGGAGTATGGGGGGCCCCTGTGGTCTCTGGAGGTGTATGAGTGCCCCTCAGCAAGGAGTCAGGGGGTATGTGAGTGCATAGGCACAATCGTGGAACTCCTCAGAGGAGAGAGGAAGCCGGTTCAGTAAATCATCCCAGGCTGCCCCTTTGGGACCTGAACCCCTTGCCAATGTCTCCCTTTTAGTGTCCAACTCTGCGTACAGACTACATCTCAAACCCTCACACTCAGGGTCCGCACTGCCAGTCACATGGAGGGGACCCTTGCTGTACACATGGGACATCACGTGCAGCCACACACCCCAGACAAGAGCCCAGGAGAGAGAGAGAAAGACACACATGTAAAGATTCACAATGACATTAACAAAGAGAGACAATACGGGCACTTACAAGGCAGGCAGCACGTCTTCTGCACAAAGACACACACCCACATTCTCAGGCTCCCCACATAAACCCCTGGATGAGGCCATACCATCAGACACAGCTCCTCACACACACACGGGAATCACAGCCCCTGGCACAGACTGGAGTGGGTAAATGTGGCCTTGGTGACTGATGGGCACACATCATTTTGCCACCTGGTGACGTGGCCCCTGGCACAAGTTTCCTGACAGACACATCTCTGTCACATTAAACTCACAGAGGACCCCAGACCACCCCCTCTCCATGGGTACATACCCTCTCCCAGCACGGGGTAGACATATACACAAAGCTTCCACCTTCTGGAGGGTCATCTTCCATTTGGGAATGCCCAGAAGCCAGGGAGGCTGCTGGGTTCTGAGTTCTCACTGTCTGCCCACCCCTCCCTCCCTGCCCTTCCCCCAAGTCCCCCGCTGGGGCCCAGGGCCAACCCTCTCCTCAGCCTGGCTGTCTCCCATTAATGCTGCTGAGAGGAACAAAGCCCTGTGCACAGGGATGGGGGTTGCTGCCATCCAGGCTGGGTCTGGGGTCTCAGCTCCCCTTGCCTGTGCCTCCAAATCAAACCAGGATTCCCACATGCAACCATATGGACAGATGGAACTGAAGGGGTGAAGCAAGGGTCTGTGTCTCACTGTGAGGACACTGTCAGATATGGAGGTGTCTGTGGTGGCCCCCCTGTTTGGACTAGTGCCCCTCACAGGTCCTGGGGATCCATAACTTGTGCTCAGGGGACTCTGACCCATTATTCACCTGGGAGACCCAGTGTGCTCCATGGGAGAAAGGAAGGAACCCCAACTCCAGGCCTGGGGGAACGACAGGGGCCACCTTGGGAAGGAGCCCCCAAAGCCTTCTCCCTGAGTCAGGATGTGGTAATAGGACAAGGGCCAAAAGAACCAGGAGATCACAGGGTACCCCTTCCCTGTGGCCCCTCATTCTCAGTGCAAACCCCTTTCCATCGGGCTGATATGGGGACCCCCTCCTGCTGCAGGCCAGCCTGGCATCTTCTATTCATCTGCAAATTGGGAATCCCCACTTAAAATCCTGGGGTGTCTCACTCAGACACTGGGGTGCCCTGTCCCAGAGTCCCCACACAGAATCTGGGTATGCCCCTCTTCTCTCTAAACTAGGGTTGCTCCCCCCTGGCCTTGATTCCCAGTGCCTCCTCCCCAATTCTGAGACATCCCTAATCAGGTCCCCTCGCTACCATGAGGTCGGCTCCGCATTCCCTAGACAAACTTACCCCCAAATCCAAGTGTCTTTGACATTTTCAACCGCCCTCCCAGTTTGCGTTCTCTCCCCAACCCGGGGCTCCCCATCACCCCGTAGCCCCCTCCCCATTCTGGGGACGTCTGTCTGATCGCAGGCTCACTCCCCAATCCCGGGCTATTTCTCTAACCCCGAGGACCCTCCCTCAAGCAGCCCCTTTCCTGCGACGGACCCCCACCTGTCTTCTAGCTCGGACGCATCCCTGGGCGGTTACTCGGCACAAAGGACGCTCAGCTTGGCTCTCGAGCGCCAGGTCCAGCCCCTGCGCCCTGCGCTCCGCTAGCCCCAGCGCCGCCTCAGCGCTTATAAAGGAGCCGCGGGGCTGTTCTGCGCATGCGCCCATGTCAACCCGAGGCCTCTGGCAGAGAAAGGGAGGGGCCCTTTCTGCCTAAAGCACCCTCCCCACTCCTTCGACCACTTGCCCCACCGAGGGGGAAATTGCGCCTTACTTACTCTCATTCACTTCCCCCGAGGAGCCAGGTTAAATGTCCCCAGACATTCCTTGGTGGACCTGCCCCATCTTACAGATGGGGAAACTGAGCCCCAGAGAGAAAAAGTCGCTCCCAAGGTCACTTGGAGGGGAAGGACAGAGCTGGGACTCAACCTGGCCCAGCTGACTCTCCAGGGCTCACACTTGGAACAGTTTTGACTAGTTATTGTTTCATCCTATTTTTAGAGAGGAAGCTGAGACTTAGTGGATGGGAAGATCCCTGGGTTCCACGGCTGATTAGAGACTCCCAAGGTAGGCCTTGACCTGTGTGGCTCAGTTGTGCGTCGTTCGACAAGGCAAGAGGTCGAGGTTCAATCCCAGGTCAAGGCACATGCCTGGGTTGCCGGTTCTGTCCCAGGTGGGTGCATGTTGGAGAGGCAACCAACTAATGTTTTTTGTTTTGCTCACATCAATGTTTCTCTCCCTCTCTTTCTCCCTCCCTTCCCCCTCTCTAAAAATAAATAAATAAAATCTATTTTAAAAGAGAGAGAGAGAGACAGAGAGAGGCTGGCAAGGTGGGAGCCCAGGGGTGTCATTCCCCAGAGCCGTTGTCACCAGCTCCAGCCAGAATGTACCATTAATATATTCGTTTGTCCAACCAGCATTTATGGAGTTCCTCCTGTGGACCAGGTACTGTCGTCACAGGCATACTTTTGCTCTGAACAGGTGGCATGTGTGTGTCTTTGCAGAAAGATCCCAATCTTAAAAAGCCTCCATCCATGCAATGGAATATCACTCAGCTATAAAAAGCAGTGAAGGTTTGACACACGCTGCAATGTGGATGAATCTTGACAACATCATGCTGAGTGAGAGAAGTGACATACAACAGGTCACATGTTTTATGATCCCATTTATATGAAATGCCCAGAACAGACAGATCCATAGGGACAGAAAGTAGATTGACAGCTACCAGGGGGCTGGGAGAAGAGGTAATGGGGAGTGACTGCTAATCGGTACAAGGTCTCCTTTGGGGATGATGAAGATGTTCTAGAACTAGACAGAGGTGATGGTTGCACAATGATGTGAATATACTTAATGTCACTGGATTGTACAGTTTAAAATGGTAAATTTTATGTTCTGTGTATTTTACCACAATGAAAAATGGAAATGAGGGGGAATGAGAGCTTAAAGCGGTCAGCCCCTGCCCCTCTTCCTTCCCACTGCCCCAGTCTCTCAGGGCTGACAATGGGTTGCATGGGGCAGAGGGTCTTGAAGTCCACCAAGGGCCCTGCACCTGTGTGTGTGATGTGTGTTTGTGTGTCTCTGAGGGTGGGTCTCAGTCTGGTGGGGGGACAAGATACTTTCAGCAAAATTACCAAAGAGGGAGTGGGAATGAGTGGAGGATGAGGGGAGACCCTGGGAAGCAAGGCCACACACATGTGTCAGTTCTTGTGTGTGTGGATCCAGCCTGCTGGTCTGTAGGTGGGTGAGCAGTGGCCCCAGGGGCCAATGAGACACACTGGGGAGCTTTGTTTACTCTGACTCCTCATCACAGAGGAGGGACAGAGGTCAAGGACCGTGCTCTTGTGTCTGCAGGACAGGACAGGCTGTGACAGCGTTGCGGCTGGTTCTGGGTGTGGCCAGGAGCTTGGCCTCCACAAGTGCAGCATTCACACCTCCCCCACCCCTCCCAACAGAGTGTCTCTGGGCCAGCCACTTCATTTTTCCGTGCCTCAGCTTCCCTGTCTGAAATGGGGATAATTAAGAGTCCTCACCATACAGGATGGCTAGGAGAATGGGATGGGAAGGAAATACACAAGCTGGGGGCTGCTATTGTGCTGCTGCCCACTTTCCAGCAGGGGAAACTGAGGCTCAGGGGGATGGATTACGATTGCACTGTATGGGTCAAGTGGGTGCCCACGTCTGTGGCCTCAGAGCCAAGCTGACCCCCACCCCCAACTCCTCCTACCCCTCCACTCCCTCTTCTCCCCACCCCCTGGTCCTCCTGGCTGGTGCCAGGGCTGAGCTTAGAGGGGCTGGCCTGGAGCCCAGGGGTGGGCTGTTGCCGGGGGCTTGAATGAGGCAACCTTGCCTGGGAATCTGCTGGGCTCAAAGAGCTATTTTATTTATAGACCTGCACTGGGATTGGGTGAGCCACCCCCCAGCCCTGAGTGCCTTCTCTCTCCCCGCCCCCACACAGGGGCCCCAGGCCAGGGGCTGCTGTGAGTGGGTGGAGGGAGCAGGGGAGGGGGGCTGGTGGGCCAGAGCAGGCTGGAGCCTCCATAAGAGCTGGGTCTCAGAGATGGACAGTGTCCCCCAAGTGCCTCTCAACATACCCAAGGTGACACACAGACACGGCACATGCAACCAGATTCACATCTGTTTTTTTTTTAAAGATTTTATTTATTTATTTATTTATTTTATTTTATTTTTAAAAGATTTTATTTATTTAATTTTTAGAGAGAGGAGAAGGGAGAGAGAAAGAGCAATGTATGGTTGCCTCTCACATGGCCCTCACTGGGGACCTGGCCCGCAACCCAGGCATGTGCCCCGACTGGGAATCGAACCGGGACCCTCTGGTTCCCAGCCCACGCTCAATCCACTGAGCTACACCAGCCGGGCAGATTTTATTTATTTATTTTTAGAGAGAGGGGAAGGAAGGGAGAAGGAGAGAGAGAGAAACATCAATTTGTCACCTCTCACACGCTCCCAACTGGGTACCTGGCCCGCAACCCAGATATGTGCCCTGACCAGGAATCGAACTGGCTACCCCTCATCTCGAAGGACTGAGCCACACCAGTCAGGGGAGATTTATAGCTGTCTTATACAATGCCACAAGCAACTGTGACACACAGCCACATCCTAGACACACAGTGACTGCACAAGGGGCTCACATATGACCACACCTGGCAAGATGACTTATAACTCAAAGAGACCGCAGACAACCTCACACTGCCACGCACAAGTCATGCCCGCTGCACAAACTCACAACTGTGAGTCCGGCCCCACCTAGAGTCCCCTTGAATTTAAACACCTGCTGCTGTTCACACACCCCTGTACCTCAGCCTCCCTGGCTGCCACAAACAGCCCACATTCGCCCCATGTTGTTGACACCCAGCCATGTTTGCAGCCGTGGGCACGCCTACAGACAGCCAGCACCCGGTCATGATCTGGCACCACATCACCAGCATGGAGACGCACCATCTTCCCAGGCCACACTCGGCAAAGCCACTCACGCTCACCACTCAAGACACCTAGTCGTGGCCCAGAGTGTTCCCGCATGAGCTCACCTCAGTCCCTTCATGCTTGGCCACCCTCCCACTCCCACTGTTACCCCCACTTATCCAGACTTCCAGGCTCACATCCTGCCAGGATTGACAAGTCCAGCTGGCACCGAGGGAGTGTCCGTCTACTCTGAGCCAGCCCTGCTGGCCCCAGGCAAGACCCAGTGAATAAATCAGACCCAGACCTGTCCCTAGGGGGCTGCTGGCCAGGGGACCCCATCACACTCACCCTTGAAGATTCTCCTGGCTGGGGCCTTGGGACAACCTATTCCCCAGGGGGAAACCAAGGCTCAAAGCTACTTAAGCATCTTTCCCTACCCTGCTCCAGGATGACAAACTCATGGGAAGTGCCACCTATTTTCTGCCATGAGTGGGGCTGCCTTCCCAGAGAGTCCCTGCTGACCCATACCTGCTGTGTGACTTCAGAAAATCCCTGACTCTCTCTGAGCCTCCATTTCCTCTCCTGAAAAAATGCAGAACTCAGCCCAGTGAAGGGAACTCCAGAGTCAGACCGGGGTTTGAATCCTGGTCCCCCTGAGTGACCTTAGCCAAATGATTTTGCTTTTCTGTGCCACGGTTTCCCTCAGTGAACCAGAACTGCAGCTTCTTCTTCTTGTAGAGCACCCTCTGCTCCATCCCTAGGGTGAGGGGGAAGGGAGTGCCCAGTCTCTCCTCACTCAGGCAAATGAATGGACCACTTTTGGCTGCCCTGATGGGAGCTTACAGCTGGTAATTCCTTGGAGAAACAGGAGGCTCTTTCATGCCCAGGCGCCAGTGGGGTGAGGAGGTGGGAAAAGGATATGAGCTGGCTTCATCCCAGTGGGCAAAGCGGCTCCATGCCAAGACCAGGAGTGGCCCTGGGACAAGCATATCCTCTCTGGGGGACCTTGGTCTAAGTGGCTGTACAGTCAGCTATAAAATGTAGGTAACATAGACCAGCGCAGCAATTTTAATAAGCCAGTGGATGGAGACAAAACGTGGCTTCAAGTTAAACACAGGGCGAGCTCTGAACAAAGGTCAGCACTGTTGTTATGTGTCATCCTAAAGAGCCCACTAAATTCTCCAGCAGTTCTAGAAAGAATTCCCTCTAGTTCACAGATTTAAAAAAAGGCTCCGATGCTCACATGGTTGCCCATGATCACACAGGTAGTTAATGAGTGGCTCAGCCAGGATTTGAACTGCATCTGGGGCCTACAGGGTCCATGCTCTTCCTAACTTCCTCTGGGGGATTGGAAGTGTTTTCTGCCACGTCCAACCCTGATCCTGAGACCAACAGAGCCAGGTCTGGATGGCACCAGGTCATGACTGAATGCAGGCAGTCCTGGCAGGCAGGGGCTGATGGGGCAGGTCTTCCGCTAGTGTCCCAGTTTCCCAGCCAGCACCGCCTCCTAGAGCAGGCTTGGGCAGATACTAGTAGGATGCCAGGAGGACCATTCCCTCAGCCCTTGAAGAAAGGGGCTGGGTCCCAAACCATTCAGCGGAAGCCAGGAACCACAGCCTCCTGGCAGTAGCTGATCTGTCTCAGAACCCTCCATTCATGCAGATTGGATGGCGTCCTGCCCTTTCTCAAACACTTTCCGTGACTGCTTCAGGCTCAGGAGGATATGGCTCCACATATTTTATTCAAATTCATGGTCTTTCACCCAAACAGGCTTTTGGTTATGCTGTTTTCCCTGCTGGGACCCCACAGAGCCCCAGATTTTTCTCACCCTGGTACAGCCACAATATCTCCTCTCCCAGGAAGCCCTCCTACACCTGCTACCCAGGCACTATCTCTTCCCCTGGCTCCGCCCTGGACCCATGGGGCTGGGAGTGGGTGTGTATAGCTCTATATTACCCAGATTGGGGGCTCATCAAGTGTGGGGTTGGAACTGAAGCCTCTTGCAGTCCCCAGCACCATCCGACATGGGGCTGGGCAGTAGACAGTGGCAGGAGTTGTTTGTGTGAATCAGTGAACCAGATCTTTAGCCTGGTATCTGAGGCTTTCTGTAACCTGGTTTGGCAAACTCCTGTTCATCCTTCAAAACCCACTTCACATGCCCCTCCTCCAAAAAGCCCATCTCAGGCAGCACTTACTGGAGAGACAGGTTTGAAGGTTGGGCCACAAGAGACTGATGAAGACTCCTTGTAAACATCAATCAATCCCCTCCCGTGTGCACCCTTTTTTGGGAATCTTTTTTAAATTTATTTTTTAGAGAGAGGGGAAGGGAGGGAAATAGAGAGGGAGAGAAACAGAGAAACATCAATCGGTTGCCTCTCTCACATCTCTAACCCGAGATCTGGCCTGCAACTTAGGCATGTGCCCTGAGCTGGAATCCAATCGTGGTCTTTTGGTTTGCAGGCCAGCGCTCAATCCACTGAGCCACACCAGTCAGCGCTGAACCTGCAACCTGCTGACGTATGGAAAGACACTCCAACCAACTGAGCAAACCCAACCAGGGTCACAAATAGTTGCTTTTAGGTACCAGCCTGATTAACTCAAACACTGGACTAGGGCCCTTTAAGAGACGGGCACTGAGGGGCGGGCCCACATCAAACCCCGCCCCGGGAACGACGCGACCTGAGTCACATGGCTTTTTCGCCAAGTCCAGGCGGTTCCGGGTCTGCATTGTGGTTCTCCCTTCCCAGAGAAGCTGGGGCTCGGAGCCGAAACGAGCGGCCGAAACGCACAGGACACCTGGCCACGGTTCACTGGCAGTTTCCCCGAAACCCCCAATTTTCCGGTAAGGGATTAATCAAGGGGACATTTAGGACTGGAGTGGGTGGGGCAATGACGGTTCTTGTCCGGCGTTTCAGGTGAGGACGTTCAAACTCAGAGGACAAGTTCTCGCTGTTCTGGCTGCGTTGGAGCGCAGCTCTGAGCCGTGAGGTCTTGTGGAGCTGAAATGACCCACTCTTTGATTTGTGCGGACACAGTGAGCAGGTGAGGGTCCGGGGAGGTGGGGGCAGGCAGTGGCAGTACCCTCCTCGTCTTGGGGTCTGAGCTGTCTGTGGACAGAGCTCGGAGTTTGTGGAGCCGGTGCTTGGTTCAGTCCCTCTCCGTGTGGTGATTCTGGTGTCTCCAGGGTGAGTTCGGTGCTGAATCGCAACACGCGGCAGTTTGGAAAGAAGCACCTGTTCGACCAGGACGAGGAGACGTGCTGGAACTCGGACCAGGTGAGGAACCTCCCTGGACCTTCTGCCCATCGTGTGAATCAGATTCAGGGACCCAGGGTGCCTTGAGAACTATGGAGCACCACAGCTGGGCTCAGTCGGGTTGGTCCGGAGGGACCATGAGCTGAATCCTCTCACCACCAATCGACCATTTGAAAGAATGCGTGGTATTATTGCCTTCAGCCTAGATTGACTAGGGGGCTGTTTCTGTCTGCTTCCAGGGCCCCTTCCAGTGGGTGATACTAGAGTTTCCCCAGCGCATCCGTGTCTCCCAGCTCCAGATCCAGTTCCAGGGGGGTTTCGCCAGTCGCCGAGGCTGCCTGGAAGGTACTGGAAGGCCCTGGCTGAGGGGGGAGAGGGGGTTGGAGGGGGCAACACCGCTTCACAGTCTGCTCCTTTTCCTGCTGCAGGTTCTCAGGGGAGTGAGGCTCTCAGTAAGATTGTGGACTTCTACCCCGAGGACAACAACTCAATTCAAATATCCTTCCCTGCCTTCTGGAGTGGGGGTGGTCTATGCCTCTGAAAGCTGCAGGCCCTGCATATGACCTTGAGCAAGGGGCTTCTAGGCCTGCATTATTTCATCTGTGAGATGGGCTGATGATAATCTGCTCTGTGAGTCTCAGAGGGGCCCACAGCTTGGTGTCTGAGCTGGGACTGGGTGGGGCTTGGCCGACGGTCTAATGACAAACCACCCGTTTCCCTTAACTGCTGTGCTCACACCTTCCCTGTGCCGGCTGCTGAGGTGGACCAGCTAAAGGTAACGTTCGAGGACGCCACTGACTTTTTTGGCCGCGTGGTCATCTACCACCTGCGAGTGCTGGGGGAGAAGATATGAGGCCGGGGGCGGCCGCCCCCTCCATGAAGCCCTCATGGAAGCGCAGCAAAGTCTTTCAAGTTCTGCACAGGTTTATTGATTTCTCCTGGCAAGGACCCTCTCCCACCGTCTGTCCAGGAGCTGCCTTTGAAGCCAGTTCTGGGTTCCCCCAACTCTGGGTCGACCATTTTGTTCCCTGAGTATCTGAGTCCCTGGGAGGCAGGTGACAGTCTTCACTCGGGGTCATCGGGCACCAGGTTACTTTGGAAGAGTTTGAGGATGTGGTTCTCAATCACCTGTTGCACTGGAAACAGGACAAGGAAAAGGAGGGCCATGAATGGAATTGGGGCTGCAGAGGTACCAGACCCACCTGCACCCTCCCTTTGGGAGTTGAGCTTGGGGGTCCTGCCCTGAGAACTGCACCCTTCCCTCTGAGGCCTTCCTGCACTGGAACATGAATGGAAGACCCACTTCATACATGGGGAAATCCATGTCCTTCCCAGGACACAGCTGGGAAGACGGAGGCCCCTATTCCAGGAACCTCAATTTCTCCCAAGTTTATAAAAATGTGTTTTTGGAGGCATTTCGGAGTTATTGGTGAATTGTGATATTTACAAAAGGACAAGAAGGACTATAAGGATCGATGTCTCAAACGGAGGAGGACTCCTTGAAGCAAGAAAGGGTATTTCCCAAGACCTCAATTCCCCCCATAACCCCAAGGGGTTGGTTCTGTTATGATCACCGTTTCATGGGTGGCGAAGAGAAGGGAGAAGTAGGGAATCAAACTGAGATCTCTGTTTACATCCACCTCCTTTCTCAGAGAGGTTGGCCTCAAGGCCCTGTGTACTGTGGCCAGGCCCCCTTCCTCTGGGTGTCCTCACCCTGCTAGGTGTCTGCATGTGCTATTCCTCCAGCCTGGACCATCCTTCCCTTGGGTCCTCAGGAAGCCCTCCCTGATTACCATCCACCCTGAGGTGGGGCCAGGGCCTCCTTGGGGCCTCTCAAGGCCTGAGTGTCCCCTATCATAACCCCAGTCACTGACACACATTGGCCTCCACCCCCAGCTCATGGATAGTCCTCTGAGAACCAGGCCTAGCACATACCCAGGCCAGGTACACAGGGGCACTCAATGTTTGCTAACAGGAACTCTTGTTGCCAGCATCTGACATCCAAGAGGGATGCCCTGTGTACCCTGTGTGGTTACACCACCTACAGCAAACCGTCACTGCCACCTGTCTCAGGCTGACCTTTCCGGTATCCCAGAGCCACGGCGAGGTCCATAGGGGTGTAGCCAGAGTCAGCCTCAGTGGTGAGATCAGCTCCTCGGGCTACAAAGCAGAGCAGGTTCTGCAAGGGTGGACTGGAAGCCCAGAATGGGGCACAGACTCTGGATATCCAGTGACCACCAATAATGCAGCCCCAGGTCTACCGGTTGCCCGTGTGGCCTTTGACAAGAGTCTGAGTTTTCCTGAGAATGTGGCCAACAGGACCCCACCTCCAAGGTCCCTGAGGCCACTGAGGATTCATGCAGTACCAGCTAGGGCTCTGGGCCCTCAGGGCCAGCCTCTAGTCCCACTCACCCAGCAAAGCCTCCACACACTTCACGTGGTTCCCACGCACGGCATACAGCAGTGGTGTCCCTCCATTCTGTCAGAGGCGGGAGCAATCATCACTCTTTACTGGATTCTCATATCATCCAGCACGTTCCAATTTAATGTGGTTCCCTCTCTTTGTCACCTGGCCAATCTAGCTCCTCCTTTGGGGCTCAGCTTAGATGTTCCTCTTCCAGGTAGCCCTCCCTGACCTCCCTTGGTTGTGCAGCCTGCCTCTGCTCTTACAGCTGCCTATGCGCCTGCCATCACAGCTACATCTCAGCTGACTGTTTAGGTATTGGCTCTTTACCATCCACTAAAAAAACTAAGAGCTCTATGAAGCTTGTGGATGAGCCTGTCTTGTGTTCTTAGCACCTAGAGCAGGCCTGGTACCCTGGGCCGGCAGGTGGTACCTCACCCAGTCGTAGATGTTGATGTCCACATCACGCTCTAGCAGTAGCCCCACAATGTCTGTGTAGCCACCTGTGCTGGCCAGTGACAGGGCACTCTCCCGCTCCTTGGCCAGGATGTGGGGGTCCGCGCCCTAGGGGAAGCAGAGGCAGCAGTGACAGGAAGGGGAATAGAGGGAGTGGTGATGGAAGGAGTAGAAGAATCCCCTGGCATCCTGAGGTCCCCAAGGCAGCTGAGACTTGGCCCTCCCTCAAGTCCCTGGAAGCCCCCAGCTGGACAGGGACGCACCCACTCAAGCAAGAAGCGGACGGTCTCGATTTCTCCGAAGGCAGAGGCCCAGATGAGGGGGGTGAAGCCACGCTCGTCCGGCTTGTTGATGAGGTTGTCCCCTGGCAGGAAGGGTTGGTACCACTGGGCTGCACCCCTGCCCACTATCCCCAAAGCTGTGGGTGTGGGGATCTAGAGGGCAAGCTAGGGTCAATGAGGGGATGCGTGGATAAACACAAGTGGCTGCAATTGTACACATGTGTAGACAAACGCACATATGCACACTCACAGCTCACAACAGCACCCACATGCACACACCAGCACACGAGGTCAGACAAGGACGGATACCAGCACATGGATGTGGACACATACCTTTCCTCAGATGCTCCTTCAGCTGGCTCAGCTCTCCCTGGGCTGCGAGCTGGTGGATGGACAGGGCTGGGGCCAGAGAGAGGCAGTGTTCTCACCTGTCCCATCCCTGCTCTGTGCTTTAGTTTACTTTCTGTCCCAGGATGCCTCTCTCAGCCCAGCCACCCTGCTACCCCACACCCTGTTGGAGACAGGGGCCACTCACAGTCCAAGGTGGCCGGCAGGGCTGAGATCTCATTCCCCCGCTGCCGGTTGGTGAGGGTCGTGGAGTGCTTCAGGGAGCTGCCTGGTGGGAGAGAGAGGAAGGGTTCTGGGTCTCCAAGACCGGCCATGCTACCAAAGACACAGTGCGACTCCCCTGTCACTCTCCATGATGCTACTGGAGCTGAGCCCTGAGAAGCTGGAAGCTGCAGGGCCCACTGCCCAATCTGGGGATGTTCCGTAGACATCAACAGGTCATCTGAAAACCTGAAGAATTTGGAGACTCTTGCTCCTCAAAAAAATGCAACCCTAGAGTACCCTGAGTAGGTGCCTGGGCCCTGTCTGTCACCAAAGATGTTAAATAAGTTATGGGGCAAGGCCATTAGGTCTCCTGAGATACTGGCAGCTTTGGGGTCCTGCTGCTTGTGTGGGAAGTCATGCCTCAGGTTCCTGAGGCGTAGCCTAGGTGAAGTTTCCGTTTGGGGTGATGGGAATGTCCTAGAAGTATAAACAGAGGTTGGGGTTACACATCACTGTAAATGTACTTACTGCCACTGAATTGTAAGCAATTATTGTCAAAATGGTAACTTTTATGTTACGTGGATTTTACCACAATAAAAATAAATAAGCAATCCTTCACTGGGTGGAGCTGGAAGATATGTATGTCCTAGATGCTGGGACACAAAGACAGAGGCTCACATCCTGGGCCTGACATTCCAATTCCACAGTCTTTGTGTCTCAGAGGCTGGAGCCCAGGGCAAGTACCTACCCTGAGGTGATGAGGCACCAGCATCCGGCTCAGGATTCCCAGGGTCTGGGGTGCAGGGAAAGAGACTGAGCACCACTGTGTCTGAGCCATCTGGGGCCTCATCGCTGGGGTCTTCAGGGTCCCCAAATTCTAGGGTAGGGGGCTGCTGAGTCAGGCTGAGGTCCTCTGCAGGCTGGGAGGACTCCATGGGGGAAGCTGGAGGCAACAAAAGGGGAGAGATGACAATAATTATCAAAACTCTTATTAAGTGGGCACCAACTGCATAGTCAGCCTTGCACAGTGAGGGTGAGTAAACTCAAACTCCGCCAGGAAATTAAATCAGAGTCCAGTTGCTTTGCAGGCCCACTCATCCCCACCACCAGGACACATAGAACAAGCATTACTTAAAAGCCTTGATTCTCGGGTCACTATATGGGATGGAATCCTTGCACTTACAGGCCTTGGGCACTTAAGAACTTGGGCACATGCTTTAACTACTCTGAACCTGTTTCCTCATTAATAAAAAGGGGAAACGAGATCTAAAAGAAGTCATGTCTGTACATAGCTGGGCAGAGGGCCTGAAACACTGGCAGAGCTTAATAAACGTTTGCTTTAGTTATTTTTTGGAGAGTGGTCCCCATAATGACTGAGCTCAACAAAGACGTAATTGGTCCTATGCCACCCACCCCTCCCAAGGCGATCCAGGAGGTCCACTCACCTCCAAAGAGCTTTCTGTCACCCCACGCCGCAAGCCCGGGTCCCCCAAAACTTGGAGGCCTGACTCACAAACTTTTCTCCTCCAACGGAGGAACTCGGGAGCAAGCTGGAGCCTGAACCCTGGGCGCCCTGGCTTTTCTGCCGGGACAGAGAGCAACTTGATACGCGACCACTACCCCCACCCCAGAGCCTCCCCACTGCGCCTGCGCACCCCGCCTCCCAAAAGTGCGGAAGGGCAGGAGCAATAGAAGCTGCTTCTGGCCCTTTAAGAATTGGGGGAGGGGCGTGCTTTCCGCTGGGGGCCAAGCATTGCAACAGCGCCTGCGCGTTCTACACCCCGACGCTCCAGAGCGGGGCCAGCAGGGCACGGGGAAATGGGAGGAGCCTCAGAGGGCTTTGAAGATCTCATTGCGGTTCTATTCCATCACCCCCCCCCAGCTCCGCCCACTGTTTTTTGAGAGCCAATCGACTCCAGTACCGGGCTGATGGGGCAGCCCTCTCCCGTCGGAAGGCGGGGGCTAGGAAGCAGGCGGGGCATCCGGGACTTAAAGGGGCAACACCATAGTCGTGCAAGTTCCGAACAATGTTCCTTCTGAGGTCCTGGGGGTTCATGAGCATGTTCAGGGATTTGATGGCAGCAGTAGGGTAAAAAGAGGCCGTTTATACGGCCCAAAGTGATTGGTGTGTGGAGCATTCTCCCAATTCATCCACCCCTGGAAAAGGGGGTTTCAAGAAGGATGCCCTGGACCCTCCCCGCTTTGGTGTAGCTTCAGGGGGTCCTTGCTCCCTCCTCACCTACCTACCTGTGTGCCCCCTTCTCCAGTTTCTCACTCACGGCCCTCCTCCTGTCTAGGTAGGGACGGAGGAACAGAGAGGAAAGGCTAGTTGGTACTGGAATTATGGCAGGGCCAAGTTCTGTTTCGCAGGGGAACGTTTAAGCAGCGGTCTCCACCTCCTGACTTCCGGTTCCGGTTCTCAGGTTTCACCGGCGGCTGTCGCTATGGAGGAACCCGAAATGCAGCTCAAGGGGAAGAAAGGTAATGCGAGGCCCAGGGCTGGACAGAAGACCCGGGAACTCGCGGAGGGGCAGCCTGATGGAGGGAAGGAAGGAACAAAGGGAGGAAGGGAGTGTGAGGGGCAGAGATTGAACTGCTATCGAATCCTGGTGGTCGCTGACTAGTTTTGGAACCTTCAGAAAGTCCTCGTGCCTCGCTTTTGTCATCTGTAAAATGGGAAGTTTCGTCTCCCTCTCTCCCCTCATAGGTTTGTGAGAACTCAATGACCTGATATTGTACTATATTGGAAGAAAGCCTGGGATATGGCAATCGCTGTGCGTATTGTTGCCATATAGATTTATGCATTTGTGTATGTTTACATGGACTCATCAAATATTTGTAAAGCACATAGTTACAAATTACAAAATGCCACAAACTTTTGTTATTATTTAATTGCACGTTATCTCTAGTTAATTAGTTAGAAGGTACAAGTACATTTAATTCCACCTCTTTTGTATCAACACTGAGCTCACTCATTTTTGAAACAAGGAGGCCCAAGAGGGTAAAAGGTTCTATAATCTATACAGTTTGTTAGATTGTATCTACTTTTTTAGAGACATGGGAAAGAAGGGAGGAAGAGAGGGAGCAAAACATCAATATGTGAGGGATACATTGCTTGGTTGCCTCTCACACACCCCCAACTGGGGAACCTGGCCGGAAACCCAGGCATGTGCCCTGACTGGGAATCGAACCTGTGACCTTTTGGTTTGCAGGCCAGTGCTAAATCCACTGAGCCACACCAGCCAGGGCTATAATCTATACAGTTTGGAGGGGGCAGGCTGAGCCGATGAGCTGTATTCACACTGGATAGACTCATGCACAACCTCCCTTGACTCTCAGACACACCAGGGTTCTCTGTCTTGCCAACCACACTGCCCTGGGCAGTAGCATAGTTTCCATCTCCATAGCCAGCCTCGAGGGTGAGTACTGTTTTCATTGTATTTTTACAAATGAAGAAACTGAGGCTCAGAGAAATCCCTGCCCTCATGAATCCAGGCTTTAATTTTTTCCTATACACACGTAATCTAGTAAAGAACAGAATTCACATATAAGAGAAATGAACAAGATTGTTGTTGAGAATGAGAGATATCTGATTAAGCTTGGTGACCAGGGGAGGCTTTGCCCAGAAGGTGTCATTTCAGCTAAGATAGGAGGAATGTAGACAAGCCAGAGGGGAAAAGGGTGGGTCAGTGGCAGGAATAACAGATTCAAGGGCCCTGGGATGGCAAAGTGCTCAGAGCTGTGCTTTAATATAGTAGCTACTGGTCACAGTATTTATGGGTATTTAATTAACATTAGGTAAAGTTAAAAATTTAGTTTCTGAGTCACATTAGTGGCATTTCAAGTGCCCAGTAGCCACCTGTGGCTAGTGGCTACCATATTGGACAGTATGGATTATAGAAACTTTCAGTCATCAGAGAAAGTTCTTGTGGACAGTGTGGGAGGGTCCAAGTAACAGCCAGGAGGCCATTGTGCCTGAATGGAAGACGAAGAGGACGGAGAGATCCACAGCAGGCAGAACACACAGGACCTTAGGGGGCCGTGGGAGGAAGGCAGGTTTTATTCTCTGGTGACGGGCACCATGGGAGAGTTCCAGGTCAGGGAGGAACTCTGATATGTTCATTAGGAGTTCACTCCATCTGTTGTGTAGAGATGGGACCACTGGCAGCGGGGGAAGGAGGAAGAGCCGGAGGGCTGAGTCTGGCATCCAAGTGGGAGGCAGCCGTACCTGGACCAGGGGTCAGTGCAGTGCTAAGAATGGGTGAAGCTGGGCTTTGTTTTGTGACAGAACCAGAAGGATCTGCCTATAGACAGCCTGGATCACCAGCTGGCTGGGAATGCAGACCCTGTGATGAGGATTTGAGTGTAATTAACTTACCAGGAGAGCCCCATTGGGGAGAAAGGGAAACAGGACAGGGCTGGGGAGGAGTCTGAGCAAGGAGCAACCTCAGGTAAAATCCTTCAGCTTGTTTTGGCAATGGAGTTTAGGGGGATGAGTCCTTTCAATTGTCCCAACGGAGCAAGGGACATGGACTTTCACACTCCTCAGTGGTCAGTCATGGCTGAGGGCTACCCAGAGATAGAAACTTCCAGGCACTTTCATATCCAATAACCAGTAGATCCTTCGAGGAGAAATCTCAGATTTATTCACTGGGGTAAAAGGAATGTGAAGGGATGCAAGTGGGCAGCAGCAATGTCCACCACCAGTGGGCTAGGGAGGGGAAAGATCACAAGTTCCCTGGATGCATTGACAGTACCATGAGTGAAGCCTTCTATGATCACCTCCTTCAACCTATCACCTGGGCCACAGACACTCCTCACCGCTCTGGCTGGACTTATAAATTGAACAATCAGGAGTCTTATGCTTTGTCTCTTTGTGTCCGCACACCCCCTTCCCTTATTCTGCCGCCTTCCATGCCCTGACTGTCGATCCTGGACCCAGTTACAGACAAGTTCACTGAGAGCGTCTACGTCCTGGCCAATGAGCCATCAGTGGCCCTGTACCGGCTGCAGGAGCACGTGCGCCGCTCTCTGCCAGAGCTGGCCCAGCATAAGGTGAGCTGCATGCACCCCTGCCACCAACCCCCACAGGGTCTGCACATCATGAGCTAGGGCTTGCTGGTAGAGCAGGGGCTATTGGGGTAACAGTCCAGGCTGAGCCACCAGCAAGGAGGCATGTGGTCACTGGGCAGGTTGGTACCATGGGTGCACAGATCTGGGGCACATTTGGAAGAAGGGGCAGCAGGCCCACGTTAGTTGTGACCTGTATGATGAGAAGGAGGCAGCTGTGTGAACACTAGAGGGAAGAGCATGCCAGGCAGAGGGAACAGTCGATGCAAAGGCCCCAAGACATAGTAGCCAGCCAGTCACAGAAAGCCTGGACTCATGAGGGAGGGGAGGGGGCTGGAGGGGGCCAGTCTCTGCAGCCATGGTGATCAGGTGCTCAATCCTAGAGAGCTGGGAGAATATAGGTGGCAGCTTCTCGCCCTAACAGCCTCTACCTCCCACAGGCCGACATGCAGCGGTGGGAAGAGCAGAGCCAGGGAGCCATCTACACAGTGGAGTACGCCTGCAGGTGAGCACGTAGGGTCACCTCCTGGGCATTCAGAGGCATCTCAACCAGCTCCCTGGTGAGCCCTGTCCTGCCGAGCCCACCTGAGTGGGGAGGCATGTAGATCTCAACTCACCTGGCCACATGGCAGATTCCAGCCTAGGCCTGCACGTCTCACTGCTTGCTCAACCTCTGTGTGCTTTGGGCAAGCGTCTTCCCAGCGCTGAGCCCTTTCCCATCGGTCATGGGAGGGTGTAATAAGGACTGGGAAACATAAAACTTATCATCTTAACCACTTTTAAGTGTATAGTTCAGTGGCATTAGGTACATTCACATTGTTGTAAACTACCACCACCATCCATCTCCAGGACCTTCCGTCTTGCATAATTGGGACACTGTCTCCATTAAACACTAATTCCTCATCCCCACACCTCTATCAAAGGCACTCACCATTCTACTTTCTGTTTCTATAATTTGACTACTCTAGGGCCTCATATGAATGGAATCACACAGCATTTGTCTTTTTGTGTCTGTCTTCTTTCATTAAGCATAATGTCAAGGTTCATCCATGTCGTAGTATGTGTTGGAATTTATTTTCTTCCTTTTTAAGACTGAGCAAAATTCCACATTTTGTTTATCCATTCATTTGTCATGGACATTTGTGTTGCTTCCACATTTTAGCTACTATGAATAATACAGCTGTGGGTATACCATTTTTTTTTTTTTTTAAATTTTCTGTAAATCTTCAGACTGGTTTTTTGCCCCAAGAGGAAAGATACCTGAGGGTGGAAAGCAGTAGCTGGTGTTTCTTTGCCTCACGGCAGCTTTGCTGGCCTTGTCTCCTGTGCTTTTGTTGGTTCCTTCAACGTTATTCAATGTCCTGGCTTGTCCTGTTTTCCTCGGGAGTTTGACCACTTTATTTAGAGGTGCCATTTGCCCCTGGCATGACCTATGGGTCATTTGGTGGAGGCTGGACACTCCCAGCACTTCTCATCTGTGGCACCGCGGGGTTTACTTGCCTGTTCTGTCGTGTGGGGTGAAGATTCCTTGACAAGAAGCCCTGCTGCCAGGGCCACTGAGCTGAGTGTTCTGCCATCAGCAGTCTTAGCCCCTCTATGGGACAGGAGACGATTTGGGCAGATGTCATCTTCCTGAGGATGGTGGTTGCAAACACTCTCCTCAGCTCAAGGAAGAGTAGAAAAGAAATAAAAATGTTCTCTCAGGGCTGCTGAACAGCTCTTGGACAACTGTGACCTCATCAGCAAGGTCTATGCTAAAGAAAGAGTGTGTCAAAATCTCTACTTTCTCCTGGTCCCTCTAGCTGCACCATCCAGCTTGGGAGCAGGGGACTCCAGGGCTGCACATTTAAGTTTTAATGCACTAAAATGAAATAAAATGAAAGATTCAGTTGCTCAGTCTCTCTAGCCATGTTTCAAGTGCTGAGCAACTATCTCAGTGGATAGAGAAAATGTCTCAAATTCCAGAAAGTTCCACTGGACCATGTTGGACGAGGCAGGAGGCCAGTGTGCCCTGAGCTGTGGGTGCTTCTCTTCAGTAAGATGTGAATTTATCTAATGCTAAAAGAACATGTTTCCTTTATGGACCTGAAAGAGCCCTTGGCTTTTCAGTTGTTTGAAATGCTTTATGCAGTGTTAACGGTTTGTGTAAAATTGAAAGATGTTAAATTGGGGTAAACTATTCAGCAGTGAGCTCATATTAGTGGGATGTTTAATCAAGTTGGGCAACAGAATGCTAGAAAAGCTGACTGCACTTGGTGGCCTAAGACGAACAAACTAACAGTGGGTGACAGTGAATGCCCCTCCCCTTGATCTCATGGCCATTTTCAAGCATCCCTGCCTGATAATAAATAGAAGTTATTTTTCTTCTTTAAGAGAAGGACTTTAAAACAACACTTTTACTTTTACTGCAGATGGTGTTGCACAGGTGATTTTATGGCATTAGCAAGGCCTCACGTGGCTTGGTAAATGTTTTCCTATAGTGCCATTGAAAGGGACATTTTCACTAGACAGTGTGGTGCTGGCCCTGGGGCTGAGCGCAGCTTTGCAGCAGTGCCCCCTAATGGCGGTGAGTTATCCTGCTTCTGTCTAACTCACCTGCAAAGCTGTTCAGTCCAAGTTGATAAGCTTCCTTCAGAGGCAGGAATATATTATCGAAGAGGAAAGCGAGGTATTTTCAAGGCCATCTTTACATGCTTATAGCTCCTTCAGAACATTAAATGGCCTTGCAGCAGGGATTGTCACCGAATGCTGTGTCACATAATGTCCTTTAGGCTTGACAGGAAAATCTAAACTTTGAGTTCACGATGAGCCCTTGGGGAGGCCCATGGAATTCCCCAGGTACCTGCTGAGCTCCACTTGGTGAGTGAGGCAGGGCGGTGCCTATTGGGTATGCCCTCCCATTATAGTGCCGTGAAGAACCTCGTCGACAGCAGCGTCTACTTCCGCAGTGTGGAGGGTCTCCTGAAGCAGGCCATCAACATCCGGGACCACATGAATGCTGCCACCCAGGGCCACAGGTAGCTCCCAGGACCACAAGCGCCTGCTGCTCTCAGCCTTTTCTCTGTAAGGTCCTTCGCCACTCAGCCAGGATTTGCTGCTTATTGCTCCTTGAACAGCTCCCTTTCCTCATCTCATGGTGTCTGGTGGCTTCCTCTTGTCCTTTGGTGCCTGTGACAGGAGGGGTCAGTCACTCAGTATCCAGATCCTGAGCTCTGCTATATGCCTGGTCCTGGGCTGGGAGCTGGGGACAGAGAGGTGACCGGGACAGGCATGTTTGTGGTCTCACAAGGAGACACACAGCAACCAGATACACGTGGAACAGACCCAGAGCATTTCAGACATGTGCAAAGGAAAAAAGGAAATATGGGGCCTCTCTAATGAGTCAGAGGGGTTGCGAGCAGAAGCCTGAGAGACTTGCTGATGGAAAGACTTGGGATGATATTCCAGGTGGGACAGTGGTGATGACAAAGGTCCTGGGGTTGGGGAGCTAGGTGTGTTGGAGGACATCTAGGGGACAGGTGTGGCTGCAGTGGGTGAGCAGGGGGAGATGGGGTCAGGGAGGTGGGCAGCAGGGGGCCTGCCAGAGCTAGAGGAGGCTTTGAGCTGAAGACCAGATGGTCTAAAAATGAAAGCACTTACAGTCCTTGCACAGCGGGGAGAGAGTTCTGGGGAAAGAGTGCTTTTTGGTTTTGTTTTCATTATAACTTAGTAAATATGTGTTTGAACATGCACATACATTCTGTAAGCTGTAATTCTACCTTGGGATGTGTCTGGCGCCTGCAGCTTGGGGGTCTGGCCTGCCTGTCCTCCACCAGGTATTTAGAAAGAAGACAACCTCTGTGTTGTTCTCTATGAGAACTAAGACAGGGAATTATCACAAACAAAAGCCTTGCCCTGACTGGTGTGGCACAGTGGGTTGGGCATTGTCCCTCAAATCAAAAGGTCATGGGTTCCATTCCCCATCAGGGCATATGCTTGTGTTGTGGGCCAGGTCCTGGTTGGGGGAGTTGCAAGACTGATCCATGTTTCTCTTGCATATAGATGTTTCTATCCCACTCTTTCTTCCTTCTTTTCCTCTCTCTAAAAATAAATAAATAAAATCTCTTTTTAAAAAAAGTCTTGAGAATTTATAAAAATGTATGTGCAACAGTTTCCCCTCTGAGGGTAGCGTGCAGGGGTTTATCTGGGTTCACTTGCATTAAATAACCACTGGCTTTGGCTGCTCTGCCACGGGTTTGGTGACAGTATCACTAGAGCTGACTATGCAAAGTGCTTTGCACAGTGCCCTGCTTATAGCAGTGCCTCAAAAAAGCAACAGCTTTTACTTTGAACTCATGGTTTCCAAAGTGCTTTCAAATGCCCTGCTTGTGCTGGCTGTTGCGAAAATGCCAAGTGCTTCTGAAAGCCTGGAGGCGCTGCTAGCACCTCTCTTTGCCAGCCCCCTGGGCTTAAAGTGCACAGACATGCGTGAGCCCCAGCTGTGACCTCTGAAGCTGGCGGCTGGTCCCATTTTTACAGAGGATGCCCTGGGGAGGGTGACCTGAACATACACTCCAGCCTAGTTGAACAGGCCTGATGGCCTCAGACCTCAGCTTCAGGGCCTCTGATTCTGGCCTCATGGTTATTGCCCGTGTTTCATTTCAGCCCCCAGGAGTTGCCCCCGCCCTCCTCAGCCTGATCCCAGAAGAGACTCTGAGGGCTTTGGCCCCTCCGTCCAGGTCAGTGCTGAATAAAGCAGGGGCCTTTCTGTCCTCCACTCTCTGAACTAACCCACGCTTTAGTTGTCCAAGAAGAGACCTGCCATCTAATCACTCAGGCTTGTAGAATGGTTTGGTCTGTGGGAGGATGCAGGGTGGGGGGACCTTGTGCCCTCTGCCGCTCAGGGTCATTGTCAGCCCATCTCCCTTGTGCTCTCTGCCATCTCCCTTTATTCAGGCCATAGGCCTTATCCCAGTCCCAAGGACTCCTTCAGGGCAGAGAAGGCATCTCATATTTCCCTGCCCTGCCATATGCCAGCTGCTGGCTTTACTTACACACCTTCTCTCAGACAGAGCCTGGCATGGCGGTTACCACTCAGCTCTGAACTCCTCGCTCTGCTGCCGACCTGCTGTGTGACCCTGAGCAAGTTCCTCCCCTCTCTGATCTCTGCTTTTCCCTTCTGTGGAAGTGACACAGATGGCAGAGAGGGCACTGCTGCATACAGTGATGTGTGGTGTAGCAGTCAGCTGCTGTGTGACAAACCATCCCAAAATTTAGTGGCTTACAGCACCAATCTAACTGCTCGTGATTCTGTGATTTGGGCTGGGCTCAGCTGGGGGCCATTCATGTGGCACAGTCAGAGCTCCATGGGACCAGTAGTCAGAGGTGGCCTCACGCATCTGACCCTTGACTGGTGCCATTGGCTGCAGAGGGTCCAGTTCTCGACCTCCATGTGGCCACTCCAGCAGGCCAGCCTGGGCTTCTGGTAGCTGGGCACCAAGAGGGCAGCCCCAGTGCACATGGGCTCTTCCAATCTCTACTTGCTTCACATTTGCAGATGTTGTGTTGGCCAAAGCCAGCCATATGGCCACGCTCAGAACCGGATGGTAGAGAACTGCAGGGGGGCATCCATACTGGAGGCATAGTCCACCGTGTGAGCAGAGCGTGGCACCAAGACAGGCCTGGTATATTGTTAATTTGTGCCCATGCAGGACAGACCCTGGCCAAACAGAGGTACTCAAGGCATTTACTGAGCCCCTGGCTTGTGAGCTCTCAGAGCCTCTGCCCATCAGCTGTGATGGTACTCTGGACCATGGGGGCCCTCTCTGAGGGTTGTGGACGCACAGATGGGGACCCTATGGCCCCTAGAGCAGCAGCCCTCAAGGCCAAGAGGGAGCAGAGTGCACACACATGCAGTCAGAGCACCAACCCAGTCCCAGGCCTAGCTCTGGGCCTGGGGGTGGCGAGCAATCCCACAGGCTGTGGGCTTGCTTGGAGGATATCTGGGAGGGGCTGCTGAGGTGTCTCCCAGTCCCATCCCCTGAGCCTCTGTCCCTCCCACCCTTATACCTCAAGGATACTGCCCTGCTGCACTCCCCACACCCTCAGTCGTCTGCTGTCCCTCTGCTGCTGTACACCTGCTGAGCAGAACTGATGCTCCTCCTGATCCCGCCTTTGTTCCTACAGACCCCGCTCTGCTCTTCCCCAGAGCTGCCACCCAACCTCCCCTCTCAGAGCCTCTGTTCTCACTACCCCCCACCAGGTTGCTCCCCCTGGGGTCATTGGTGACTTTCAAGGGGTCAAGTCTCAGCCTCCCCCAGCCTCTTTCTTTATTTGCCTCTCCCAGGGTCCTACATACAGCTCTGAATTTTACAGAAGAGGAAACTGAGGCTCAGATGGGCAAGGCAGGGTCACCACTCATGACTGAAAGTACAGAGTCACACCTAGACCTCCAGTGTCCTGGGGCTTCTCTTCCCTTGCCCCTGTCGGGCCCCTGCCTCAGGTACCATCTCATTGGGGTCACCTTGAAGCCCTGGGGGCCTCTCAGACCTCCTTGTCCTGCCTCCCCCAGCCTGACCGGAGTTGGACCCTTGAACACAATCTTGTGAGAGCTATCAGGGACCAAAGACTGAGCAAGTGTGGCCAGCACAGTCCTCCCATCCCTGCCCCTAGCCTCCTGAGACGAGGTATTGTTGTTCTTGGACTCCTATCCCACATTAGCCATGTCCCCTTGGACCAATAACTGCCACTGTGTTAATCCCCATTGATCACACTGTGCTTGCGGCTTTGCCACAGTCTTCTTCCATCTTTAAGCAGTGCTATAAGGCAGGTGTCACCCTCAAATACAGATGGGAAAAGAGAGGCTCCGAGAGTTGGTGTGACTTGTACAAGGTCACACAGCTAGAGGAAGCAGCCCCCTGCCTGGTTTGGTCCCAGTCTGCCTCTGACATGCTGTGTGACGTGGGGCCTAGAACTGGCCCTCTCCCGTCCTCCCTTTCTCTGTATGGACAAGGAAGGCTGGACTGGACCTTCTCTGCAGGCTGAGGTAGACATTCATGTACATGCCTGTCTGGCCTGCATTCTGCCTCAAGCAGAAACACCCATCCTGGGCTTAGGCCATATGAAGAAGCTACCATGGGGCCCTGGATCCAGCTGTACCTGACACTAATTCCTAAATTACTGTATTTGCCAAAATTGCTTTGAGGCTGTGTCTGCTGACTACAGAAGAGCCCACACTGCTCCCTTCAAATTCCAGGCCTGGGAAGTCATGGCCCATGATCTGTACACCCCAAGGCCAGCTGTGTGCCAGCACGGTATCCTGCAAAATGTGTCAGGAAGATCAGAATGGAGTAGTTTGGGGTCCGAGGCCCACTGCTCTGGGAGGATCCCCCTGTACTTCCCTTGGAACTATGGGTGGCTGGGAGAGAAGGGTGGCAAGGGCCAGGGAAAACCTAAGGGAGAGACACAGGGTTCTGGTGGGGTATCAGGGCTGTGGACGACCCTGAGGGCCTGGAAGAGGGTTCAAGGACACAGGAGGTGTCAAGGAAGGACTGCTTCCCACTGCCAGGAAATGGGAGTCAGTCCTCTCTGTCCCCTCCTAGGGTGTACTGGGGGGTGCCTGTGCTGCTATTCTGCCTCCCCACTGCCCCAGCTCAGTTTGAGGTCCATCCCACTGAGGCCCTGACTGGTGTGTGGCCCCTACAGTTACTCTCCTCGCCTACTCTGACAGTACCTCACATTGTCTCTCCTTCTGCCTGTCCACCATGCAATCATTTATCGAGGAAATATTGACTGCCTTCTGTGTGCCAGGCCCCACCTGCCCAGGGGATCCCGTGGTGAGCAAGCCAGGCCAGGCCTGGCCCCAGGGCTCAGACCTGAGAGACAGAAAGGCAGCTAAGTGAGGCAACTGCACATATCCCAAGGGCACTGTGGGGTAGTGGGGGGCAGCTTTGGGGTGCTCCAGACCTTTTGAGGACTCCCCACCACTCACAGCTCCTGGACGCAACCTCAGTCAGAGACTAACAGTTCTATCAAAGAGTTCTGCGCAGGACTCTGCCTGTCAGATCTCCCAAACCGAGTCCAAGGGCCCGCAGGGGGAGGCGTGGGGGAAAGTCTGGTAATTTGCATGACCATCTCACCCTTCACACTCGTAAACGCCCTGTCTTAGCCAGTCGCCAGAGGGCGCAAGAGGCAAAGGCTTGGCCGGGCGCTGGGCTTCCAAAGGTTCAAGGTCCAAAGTCCTGGCTGATTGTAATGGATGCATTGTGACCCTTAGCCCTTTTTCTCCTCATATGTCCTCGATTCCATTTTTCAGAGAACCAACTAAGTCTCCTCGAGGCTGGACTACTCATCAAGATCTTGCATCTGCCCCCACGTGTTCTAGACACGATGCAGGTCTCCCTCCTCAGAGGGTAGGACATTCCTGCTCAGTAGGACTTGCTTCCAACAGAGCCCCACAAATAAGGGCAGCTGGGAAAGAAGCAGTGAGCTCCCTGTGCCTTGGGGCAGGAGTCTAGCACCCATGAGTGTCAGGGTGATCTGGAAGGGGATCCCAGGCCTGGTGAAATGTGGCTTCTCCACCCACTCCCACTCTTGTCCCACCCAAGTCTCCTTCAGATCTGTGGATAGGGTAAAAGGAGACCCAGGAGAGCAGCAATGCCCCAGCATGGGCCACAGTAGTCAAGGTAGGACTCAGACTTGAGTTTGGCTTTTTGTCCTTATCCCCTAATCCAAATCATGGTTTTATTTCAGTTCTGTTCCTGGTATGTCCCTTCCTAGCTCTGCCATATCCCCCCAGTGAGGGCTCTGCATGTCCCAAACTTGGTCCCAGTGCCCCTCCACCACTCATAACCTCTCCCAAGCTCTCCAGTTCTGCAAGAAACCCATGGAGATGCCCCTTTGGTGCTGCTACACACTGGGCCTGGCCCCAAGGAACCCTCAGGCTGAGGGAAACAGTTGCACACAGACATCCCCAAACCGCTGGGTCAGCACTAGGCTGGGGATGGAAGAACCCCGAGTGAGAAAGGGAGAGAGAAAGCTTTTGGAGAAGAGGACATTAAAGGTGGACCTTAAAAGTGGGCATTGGAGTTGGGATGGGGACCCATGGTCCTTTAACCAAGGGCCCTACCTGCTGGACCACACTATCCTTGCCATGGAGTCTTTCAAAACCTTCCTCTGCTTGACATTATGGGAGAGGATCTGGAAGAAGGGGACTTAGGAGGGGTAGCTGCACCACACCACCCTCCCACCCCTGTCTTCCCCATCTTCAGATGCCTCCTCCTGACCCTCTTCACCCATTTCTCCTCACAACGCTCCCCTCCACCCTCCAACATCTTACTCCAGTAACTAAGGGGTCTCCTCATCTAAGAAGATTGAGGTTGAGAATCTTGACTCTCAGTGGGGCGCAGGGGTCCACTAAGAGTGGAACAGCCAGTGATGGGGAGAGTATAGGATAGGAACAGAGGCAAGGGGGAAAGGAGGGGCCATTATAGGAGACAGGATGTAAATGATAGAAGATGGAATGGGGGTGCAGGAACAAAGGAGGGAGCCCCAGTAATGGGAGGGGGCAAGAGGTGGGTTCTGCCCTTCCCTCCATGCCCCTCCTGCTCCCAGAGCTGCTCCAGCTGCTGCTCTTATGTAACCAGAGCCTGCCTGTTGCATCAGAGACAGCAGACTGCCGCAGGTAAACAGAGTGGCCCTTGGGGGGCCTGGGCCTCCCCAGCCACTTCCACACTCCCCAAGCCTTGTTCTGAACCTTGGAGTCAAAGCAGAAGCCCCCCAGACTGGCCTAGGCCCCAGTGTGTCCTTGGGAAACCTGAGTATCTGGCATTGGACACTGAGGTGCAGTGGTGGCAGGGGTGGAGAGGCAGAACCCCTGGTCCCCACCTTATGGCACAGTGTGAACCCTGGATTTACATCCAAGGAGAAATCTGTGCCCAGCCTAGGAGTCCAAACTGCCCATGTCACAGATGGGTAAACTGAGCCATGGGAAGAAGCACAAGTCTGTTCCCTGCCTTAGTGTCCCCCACACATGATATCTCCACATGCTTACCCCTGAGTGCAGAGGTACAGCCATCTCCTGCTGTCTTTTCAGAAGGTAGACACCAGGAAGCCATGTAAGCCACCTGCATCCCACCTCCATCTGTCCCAAAATGACCACCTCCTCTCCATCTCCCAGCCTCTCCCTGGGCTCCCAGCTGAATCTACTACTGCTCCAGCTTCATCTTCCTCATCTCTCCCACCATAGAACACTCTGCACTCTTCCTCTGCACCTTTGCTAAGGCTGTTCCCCCTTGGAAAACCCTTTTTCCAGTGGCAAACTCCTACTCAGCCTTCAAGGCATAGTACACATTGTCCCCTTTTCTGGGAAGCCCTTCCTGACATCTCTGGCCCAGTCCTGACTCCAAGGGGCTGGAGGAGTATGTGGCAGCTGCTCTACCTCCTCCAGATTGGGGGCTTCTCAGGAATCACCGAGTCCAACATTATCTTCATCCTGTAATTCTTTTCACATTGATTCACTCACCTCTGAGACTCCTCTAGACCTGGCTGGGTAGTGCTGGGATCCCAGGGAAGATGTGGATTTAGAGTCCTGGGCTGGGGCCCAGTCCTAGAAGCCCCCATTGGCTACCCTTTGAAGTGGAGGAGGGTGCCCAGCAGTCGAGGATCTGTCACCCATCTGTAGATGGCCGAGGTCACACAGATGACTCCAGAACCTCTTTCCGTAGTTTCTCCTTTTGGGTGAGAGCAAGGGTCAGTGTTGGCTTTGAGAAAGGCTCTGTTACTGGGGCCACCAGGGGCGGATTTATACTTCACTCAGGATGGAGTAAGTCTAGTGTTGGGGCTGGCTGTGATTAAAGACAGGGTCTGATTGGGGTCAGGATCACAGTAGGGTCAAGGGAGCCCAGTGCAGGCGAGGAAAGTCTGGCAGGTCTGTTCCCATCCCTCTCCCTCATTACAAGCATCTCTGCGTCCTTCCCAGTCGGTGTCCGGGTCCCAAGGCGGGGCCACGCCCAAGTGCCCGCCCTGTATGCAAATGACATCATCCCGCCCAATCAGCTCCCGGGGGCAGGGCCGCGGCTCTGAAGGCACCTGTGGCCGCGGAGTACCGGGTGCTCTGTGCGGCTGCTGCAGTTCCGTGCGCTCGTCCGAGAGTCCAGGCGGACGGAGCAGGTGCGTGTTGCGTCGGGACCAGGCTCGTCCGGTGTCCTTTGAATGTCATCTGTGGGCTGGGCTGCGTTTGGAGGTCTGAGTGTACTGCTGTGCATCGAAAGTTCTATGTCTAAGCGGTGTACGTCCTAGGATTGTGAGTCCAAGGAGTTGTGTGTCCAAAGGGTGTGAGTGAGTCCGAAGGATGTGAATCCGAGGGGTGTGAGCCTGAAGGGCAGGGAATGTTGGAGGGGTTGTGAGTCCAAGGGTTGTGTTTCGGAGAGGTTGTGTGTCCAAGGGGCATGTGTCTGAGGATTTCGATGTCAGCTGGGAGCAGCTGTGTGTCCAAAGTTGGGGTGCCAGACCCCCTGTCATGTGTCTGTGATCTGTGTGTCTGGCCTGTGGGCTGCAGTGTCCTCCTCTCCTGAAGCATACCCTTTTTTGTGCCTTTGAGGCTCCTGTGCACAACTCCATGCCTTCCTGCTGTGGGTGTACCCTCATGTGTCACAGCCCCAGAGCCGCCTGTGGTGTGACCATCTCTGTGTGCCTGTGACTGCTATGACCCTCACCTGCCCCATGGGGTCTATGCCTCATGCAACAGAAGTGGGGCCTCTGCTGGACCCACAGGGTACCCATGCGGTAGACACAGAGCCCCGAGGTGGTGGGTCACAGCTGCCTTTAAGGGGGGCTACCACTTTCCCTGTGCCTCAGTGTCCCCATGTGGGACATGGGTATAGGAAGAATACTCAGCACCTGACAAACTTGTGGCTCTTACTTTCATGGTGATGGTTCCCCTCTCTCCACCTGTCTCAGAGTCCAGGGCTGTAGATATTGGTCGGCAACTGGGGTCTCTGGTCACCCCCAGTCCCCGGCTGCAGACTTGAGAAGTCAGAATTAGCTGAGGCCTCCTGCCTAGCCTGACCAAGAAATCCTCCCTGGGGGATGTCAGGACCTGTGGATCTTTGGCATCTAGGTACAAGAACTCTTAGACTCTTAGGGTAAAGGAACTAGGTTCCAAAAAGTATTTAGACTTGGAAGGACTGGTGTGTGGGGTTTGAAGTCAGGCTCACCCTCTCCTGTCCCACACCTGCGTTCTACCACCTGTCTGAGCTGAGGAGTGGATCTTGGCTTACAGGGAATGAAATTTATGGATATTCAGGGCCCTGGGGTCTCACCTAGGAGAGCTGGAAGCTGATTATCTGGTCTGAAGTCTCCACTTTGCAGGAGGAGAGACTGAGGCCAGGTACAGACACCCAGGCACCTCAGAGAAAGGATGGAACACAAGATGGACCCCTAGACCCTGAGAGAAGAAAAGCTAGGAGTGAAGGGCTCCAGCTCCCTGTGTGGGCTCAGACAGGTGGCTGACCCTCTCTGAGCTCTGTGGCTTTCCCTGTGACCTGGCATTTAAGCTCCATCTTACCTCCCATCTCCGACTACCCAACCAGGCAGACATCTGAAAAATAGAAATTAAGAGGAAAAAGGGAATTAAAATAATTTATCACCCCAACTCAGATACAGTGAGTGTAGATATGTTGGGGGTTTGGACTTATGGAAGATTTGAGGCACATACACCTGGAAATAAATGTCATTTTTCAGAGAGCATTTATCATATGCCTGGGATCCCATTCGGGGTAAGAGAGCTCACCGCAGCCCTGTCCGTGGACACCTGTGAGGCACACAGAGGTTGGGTCCCATTTCTGAGCTCCCCGAAGTATCTCTCTGGGTGAGTATCACGGGGATTTGTGAGGCTGCTCTGTTACCCCGGGCTCAGGAACAAGTGTGTCAGACTGCAGCGGTGCCCAGGCCCACTTCCCAGACGGGGTGGCCACAGGACAACCCTGCAGTACAAGCTCAGGCTTGAGTAGGGGTCTGAGGGGTCTTGCCCTGTGGCCCTGGGAAGAAGCCTGCTTCCTCCTGTGTGAAACAGGGCAGCCATCTCTGCTTCACTGGGCTGTCTGTGGCTCAGGTGGGCCATGTATATAAATGAGGTGGTGCGTGGGCACAGGCATGAGTTGCCATCCAAACTGTGACCAAGCAGAGGTGCCTAAGAGCCCCTTCCAGGTCCACCCCATCCAGGTCCACCCCACCTCACCCTCCACCAGGGGCGGAGGAGGCCTTAGGTCCAATGGCTTCACTGGCCTGTTCTCCAGGCTCAGCTTCACCCGAGGTCCAGATGGGGACCTTAGAAGGGAACAGTCAAGACTGGTTGGCATAATGAGCCACGGCTGTGGGCACAGGACTGTGTCGTCCACTTTCCACACCCACAGCCCTCACTGTCTCCTGATGGATGCTGTCCTGGCCTCCTGACCACACAAGGCTTCCCACTGCAGCCACTGGTTCTGCTGGAAATCCTGAATCAGACTGCAGCGTTCCCCTGCTCACACACCCTTCACGGCTCCCCATTGCTCTATAGTCCACCCTCCCACCCTGATCCCCCAGACTCCTTGCAGCCTCTGTGCCCTCTTTGGTCTCCATCTGCCCCTCACTCGCCCTGTCCCAGCCACACCAGCTTCCCCTGCGCCTGGAACCTGCCCAGCATGTTCCCACTCAGCGTCTTCACACCTACCATTCCTTCCACAAGGCAGTCTGTCCCCCACAGACCTACATGGCTGGTGTTCTCTCATCCTTGAGGCTCCCTCCTTTTCAGAAAAGCCCTTCTAGCCCCTCTTTTCAAAGCAGCTCCTACCACCACCACCCACTGCCTCCCCCTGTTGAATTTCTTTCCTGAAGACCTCTGTCCTGACACAGTTGTATGTGTGTTCCTACCTCCCCTACAAGACTCGGCAATGGGGGAGGCCAGGCTGAATCTGTCCTCTCCCTACCTCTGTGTCCCCTGGCACCTGGTGGGCTCTCAGACATTTATGGGAATAGAGTGGGGACCAGGGATGTCCCAAGGCCCTGTCTTGGAGTCCCTGCTGACTGTGTCTTGAGTCTGTGGGGCTGTGGGCTGAATCCCTTCCGCCCAGCACTGACAGATGTGCTAATTTCCCAAGCAGGGAGGCCTGGGCCTCTGGGGATGAATTTCTGGGGCCTCACGGGAAGATCTTTCTCTGGAACAAAGAGAGGGAAAACTTGGGCTGTTCCTGCAGCTGCATTGAGGTTTTGGGGACCGTGCTGGGGGCCTTGGGTGGCCCTGGGCTCCAATCTGCCTCGGACAACAGCATTGGGTTCTGAATGTAGAGTCTCTCTGGCCCCAGGAGCCAGGATCTCTAGTCCCTCGGGAGATTGGATGGGGCAGCAGGCCTCCATTTGCATTGTCTGTGACAGAGAAACTGGTTCTGTGTCAGGTGAGCATGTGCTAAGCTGGGCCTGCATGCCCTCGGGACATGGTTTCTTCCGATGTGGCCATGGGACCTTTGCAGGGTCAGTCCCTTGGTCTGAGAGGAGCACCAACACCATCCAGTTGGCTGTTGTGCTGTTGGTTCTTTGGAGCAAGAATTTGAAACTGGCAGCCTATGGGCCAAATGGGAGCCTCAAACGTGTTTTGTGGGTTGAAAGGTGTTTTAAGAAAACTGAACCAGTTGCCAATGTTTCTTCCATTTGCTAAGTCATTGTTTGTTCATTCATTTGGGAAGGGTGCTGGGGGCCTGCTGTATGCGGGTGCGGAGGAGGCCATCCTTGCCCTCACTGAGTAGAAGTCCTCGTAGGGGGACACTATTGTGGAAGAAAGCAACAAAGAAGCACAAAAGTATCCATTAGGGCTAAGTGCTGCTGGGAGAGAGGGATCCTTCCTGGGGAAACTGGTGCTTCCAGAAGCAGGGGTTTCTGCCAGTCCTTGAAGGACAGCTTCTCAGACTTGGGCATTTCAGGGGGAGAGGAAGGGCTTTGGGCTTTGGGGAAGAGGAAGGGCTATCTGGGGTTGGTGTGTCAGGTGCCCGGAAAGGGACAGAGGTGGTCTGAGAATTTGCTGGTACTTGAGGCCTCCCCAAGAATTGGAATAAGGTGCAGGAGGAGCTCACAGGGGCCCATTGTACAAACAGGGAAACTGAGTCTCAGAGCACTTCAGGCAGTGAGTGTGTGGTAGAGCAGGATTTGAACCCTGATCTGGCCAGGTCCACAGCTGTAGCCCTCACCTCTCAGTGCATGGCCACAGTGGGCCCTCCGGGAGCCGGCCTGGGGAGGGGTCTATGAAGGTGGGTCCGAGGGTGCCCCAGTGGGTGTCAGTTTCCCCATGGGTGCCAGAGGGAGCTAGGGACAAAGGGACCCCCCAAGGGGTCTTCTCCATCTGGAATATTCTGGGCTTCCGGAATTCAGAGTTGCATATGGGTGACACACCCTACCGTCAGACCCCCAGCTCTCTAGGGGTGCTGACAGTCTTGCCTCAGGAAGCCAGAGGGTGGGTGACACCACTGCAGGGATGAGGCCCTACCTTGTCTGGGGGCCTGCATGTACTGATGGACCAGCTTGGCGGCTGCATGTGTTTGGGCGGCTCTGAGGGTCTGCACGTTGTGGGGGGCCTAGTGTGTTTTTGGGGTGTTTGCATGTATTTGGAGATCTATGTGCCTTTGAGGGATTGATGTGCTGGAGGCATGTCTATGTGTGTCAGGGATCCATGTTTGGGGGGTGTAGGTTTCTGTAGAGTTACGTGGTTTTGGGGAGTATGTGTGTATTGCGGATTCCATGTTTTGGGGTATTTTGTATGCAGAATCCACATGAGTTTGGGTGACACATATTTCTGGGAGCCTGTGTGTTTTAGGCACCTTTGGATTTCTTTTTGGGGGTACTTGGGGCTCTGCATGTGTTTAGGGGAATCTCCCTACCCCTGTTCTGTCAGTCCATCTGAAGAATAGGCCTTCTCCCCACCTGCTGTTTTCCAGCCTTCTTTGGTCTGCCTGGGGCCCTCACTCTGAGCTGAGTGCCCCCACTTCCTGCTGAGAAGCAGTGATCCAAGGTCAGGGCCCAGTGACAGGGGAAGAAGAAAAATAGCATCTATGGAGCACCTATGTCTGAAGCCCCCCCCCCCAACTCAAGCACCTTTGACTCCCCATTTTCCAGGGGAGAAAACTGAGGCCCAGAGTATTTTGGCCACAAGAGAGGCACGGCTGGAGCCCACCTCGTCTCCAAGGGCAGGT
The DNA here is from genome assembly GCA_004026765.1 of Micronycteris hirsuta. Classification (NCBI taxonomy): domain Eukaryota; kingdom Metazoa; phylum Chordata; class Mammalia; order Chiroptera; family Phyllostomidae; genus Micronycteris; species Micronycteris hirsuta. The sequence goes on along the minus strand of PVJI01002716.1, from coordinate 37,785 downwards.
ATGGGGCTCCAGGAGCTACTGTGGGCTGAGCCAGCCCCTAGGTCACACACTGTGCCCCCAACCTGAGGTGCCACCTCCCAGGCCCCAGGGAGGAGGAAGGCTCAGGTCCTAGCTGGAAGGGTGGTCATGGGCAACTGGGGTCAGAGCCACTAGAGCCCTCAAGGGGGGGGGGGGTCCTGGCTTTCCAAGGGGCTCTTCCTGTCGCCAGTAATGAGGTACTTGGGGAGCAGGTGATGAAACCACTGCCTGAGTTGCATGAGGCAGGCCCCTGGCCTGATTTGCTGCAACAGCTCAGGAGCAGCGCCCCCTCCCCGCTTCGCCGAGTCCCTGTGCGCCCTCACCTCCCCCCACCACCCACCTGCCTCTCACTTCTCCTTTCCTACCCTCCTTTCCCGGCCTGGGTCCCCAACAAGCTGTGTGGCCTCTGGGCTCAGGGGTCTGGCAGCACGCTGTCGCTCATCCCCCCTATTAGGGTCCCACTGGGAGCCGAGAAGAGGAACTTGATCGTTCCCGATCTCTTCTCTCAAACACTCACTGCAAAGCCTTTGAGGCCATGGTTTTGAGACAGATTTTATAGGGGAGGAAATGGGGGTTTGATGTCGCCAAGCGTGTCCTGTGCTTTTAGCCATGATCTTGCAAGATGGCATGCTGATTCAGTGTCCCCAGTCCCAAGGTGCAGTCTTTCTGACTTCTGAGAGGCCACAAGACAAGGTTGAGAGACAGTTTCCTCCTCCCCACCCCCTCCTCCCCAGCTGGTGGAAGAAGGATTCTTATTTCCATTTACAAGTGAGAAAACTGAGTCCTCCATGGAGCGAGGCCAGAGGAGAGGGTCAGAGGGAGGGTGACATCCATTTCAGCCCCCATTTCCATCACCAGGGGTCTAAGGGGCCTCACCAGGCCAGGAAGTGACAGTCATGGCCTAAAGGACTGCAGGGATATTTGTCAATTGACTTAGTGACCATATGTCTCAACGTAGAGAGTTTATGATACTCCAGAAGCTCATGAAAATATTCCTTCATGCCCCCCAGTGCTTCCCCCGCAGAGTGCTCAGGCGGGGGTCCTGGACTCCTCCCGTACCCCAGGCATGTGCTACCAGTGTGTCCTGTCCCCTCTATCAACAGCTGGTTTGTGAACTTCTGCCCACCTGCATCCCTATCTCAGTTCAGGGCCCTGTCTCTCGCCTGGATACCTGCCCTAGCCTCTTCCTGCTACCTCACTCCTGCCTAGAGAGACACTACTCCCCATGGCAGCTGGGAGCAGGCAGGAGTTTTTTGTTGTTTTTTTTTTTTTAGATCTTTGATAGAATTAAGTCAGAAATCATTCCAAGTAGAACTAACAAATGTGCACAAATTGAACATGTCTCTGTACCCAGACCTTGCACCAGGGAGCAGAACACCCTCGGCCCCAGGACCCCTGCTGCCCTGTCCTGGCACCTGCCCTTGTGGCCACTGTGCTGACTGACATCCATAAGTGAGCTTTGCCTGTTCTGGAACTTCATGTAATGGGCTCACACTTCATGTAATGTCTCGTCTGTGGAGTCCAGCAGTGTTGAATTGGCACAGGTCTGGGAGATTCCCCCAGGTGGTTGCGTGAGGCTTGAGTGCATCCTTTTTCTGTGGTACGTAGTAGTCTATTGTAGAAACTACCAGAAAGTATTTAGCGATTCTCCCATTGAGGGCATTTGGGTCGTTTCCAGTTTGGGGCTGTGATAAATGAAGCTGCTGAGAACACTCTCGTCTGTGTCCTTTGGTAAAGCATAGACCCATTTCTCTTGGGTGAATATTGAGGGGGGAGAGAGATATCATGGTGTTCCAGGGCAGCCGTATGTTGATGTTTAGTAAAAGTCAGTTTTCTGCAGTGGCTGTACCTCCTTCTCCTCCCACCAGCAGCTCATGAGAGTGCTAGGGGATTTTTAAAACTGTAAAATCATATCCCAAACCTCCCCTGCCCACAAACTCCCCATGGCTTCCCATTGCCCTCAGAATAAAGCCCACAAATACCTACATGACCCAACCCCTCAATCCTCCCCACCACCATCCTCCTTGCTACTTCCCTTTGCCACACTGTCAAGCCATACAGGCTTCTTTGATTTTTTTCAAAATGCTAAACTTATGATCATTCTGACTTTGGTCCCTGCAGTTCCCGGGATGGGACCACCCTCCCCCCAGATCTTCCCACCGCTGACTCTCTTCCTGCATTTGACTGTCTCTTTCTTATGCTTCCAGTCTCGGCTCAAATGTCACCTCTTCAGATAGGTCTTCCTTGAAATCCCTGGCTAACAATGCCATTTTTGTAGTTAATACTTCACTCTTTTTGGACCTGGGCAGTTCCTATTGTTTTCAAAGGTCCGAGTTAGTTTAAATAACATTGCACTTTCCTGTCCGATAAGGCTTGATAAAACAGTCATAAAACCATCTGAGCCTATTGTCTTTTTATGATAGGTCACTTTTCTAGTCTTCTGTGGCCACTGGTCTACTTACACTTCCTACTTCTAATGAGGTTCGTTTATCACAGTGATTGGGACATGGTTGATCTTAATAAATGAAGCATGAGGGTGCAAAGAAAGGGGTGGGGAGGGGCTGGTCTCTCAGCTTCAAATGCCCACCCCACTGCCCATCTGCCCAGGATCCCACTCAGTCTCTCCATTGAGGCCCAAATACATGCTTCCTCCTCTGAGATGCCGTCTTGGATTTCTCATGATCCTCCATTCCTTTTCGATGGGTCCATCTCTCTGCCTCTGCTGGGCAGATGCCACAAGCTCTCTGCTTTCTGGCTAGACATTGGCGTGGGGGGTACACAGAAGAGGCTTCCCCAAACCTCAGCCTCCCTCCTCGTGCCTGGCACATTCAGCAACCACCACCACCTCCCCCCAGCAGTTCCGATCACGCCAACATCTGGAGAACTGGCCGCTGGTTTGTCTGCGGCTCAGAGTGGGGATTTGCATGTGAGTACAAATATATATGCACACCCTGGGCCTTCCACCCCCACATTCCTTGGCTGGCCCTTCACACCTGGGCCTGAGACAGGTCCACTCAGTGGTTGGATTTGCATGCGCGTGTATTTCTGGGTAGGGAGTCAGCTGGGGGAGTCTGAGAGGAAGTTGTTGAGGGAAGCTGTGGGGAGTTCAGACGTGTCTCTTTTGACCTGCTCTATTCACCAAATCTACTCAGTCATCCCTATATCTTATCCTGAGGGGCTTCCGGTCTGGAGGAGACAGAGCTGGATATATGCATTCCCAGCCCCATGGGGTCAAAACTGGAGGGAAGGATGGGGGCTGTAGCAGTCCAGACTGAGGGCAGGGACGGCTTCCTGAAGGGATGGCTTTTTTGAGCTGGCATTTGAAGTGTGAAGAAGAGTTGGCCAAGAGCCCTGATCAGTGTAGCTCAGTTGGTTGGATTTCATTCTGCAAAGTGAAGGGTTGCAGTTTAATTTCCAGTCAGGGCACATGCTTAGGTTGTGGGTTCAGTCTCTGGTCTAGGCACATTTGAGAGGCAGCCAATGGATGGCTCTCTCTCACACTGCTGTTTCTCTCCCTCTCTTTGTCCCTCCCTTCCCTTCTCTCTAAATAAATAAATAAAATCATTTTTTAATATATGTAAGGCTTACCATTTTTAAATATTTTATTATGTTTTTTTAAAGATTTTATTTATTCATTTTTAGAGAGAGGAAGAGAGGGAGAGGAACATCGATGTGTGGTTACCTCCCACACACCCACGCTAGGGACCTAGCTCGAAGCCCAGGCATGTGCCCTGACTGGGAATCAAGCCAGCAACCCTTTGGTTCACAGGCTGGCGCTCAATCCACTGAGCCACACCAGCCAGGGTTAAATAAATAAAATCTTTTTAAAAAAGAGTTGGCCAGGTGAAGAAGGTGCTAAAAGGCTTTCCAGGCAGAGGCAGTCTGTTGAAGGCAGAGGAAGGTGGACGGGGGCTGACTGGGTCAGGCCTCAAATGCCAGGCTGGGAACTGAAACTTTCTCCTGACAGTGGTAAGGAGCCATGAAGAGTGTGTGAGCGGGGAGGGTCCTGATCAAAGCTTTGTGTTGGGTTAATCCCTCAGGGACCAAAGCTGGGGATGACTTAGTTCCTGGGTGAGGACTGGGGGTTCCAGGGTCATTGAGAGGCAGAGGAGTTGGACCCATTGGCAGAGGAGCGTGAGCCCATTGGTGCCTGTGGGGCCTGGCCCCAGAAATGGCGAGGACCTGGTGCCTTCTGGAGGACCCAAGGAGCCCTGGAGTACAATGACTTCACACCTAGTTTCTGCCCAGGTGGGTGCAACCCTGGTCTCCCCTCCAGGATCCTGCCATCTCTACCTGGCACCCTCTCCCCATGGCAGCCATGGGAAAAAATTTCAATGGTAAATCAGACTCTGTCCCTTCTTACTCAGCCCCTCCCACGGCTCTCTGTCACTCTTAGACGCAAACTCTCAGCCTTCCCCACAGCTCGGAGCACCCTGAGTGGCCCTGCCTCTGCGACCTCTCCCCTGAGCTGTGAGCTCCAGCCTTGTTGCTGTGTCTCTCGTCCCTCCTCAGGGCATTTACACCTGCTGTTCCTTCTGTCTGGAACTCGTTTCCTGTCTTGGCTCTTGGGTCTCAGTTCAGAGAGAACCCCTTGACCTTTTGGCTCTTGGGGCTCCCCCATTATGTGACCCCTGCCATAGCAAGGATGTCCTTGTCTAAAATGGGGGCAGACTGAGAAGTCGGATATTGCAGGCCCAGATTCTCAGGTTCAAGTCCCGTGTTCCCATGGGACCCTAGGCGTGGGGGGCATTTCCGGAATCATCTTGGCACTGGAACCTCCAGGCCAGTGCCCCCGTCTGCCCCCAGGGACCCATCAGGGCAAAAGCAACACATCCCAGTCGTGGGAACTCGCCTGATTCCAGCCAGGGATTAAAATTAGCCCCAGAGGTTAAATTTAGCAAATCAATGTGGAGCTAGGGGGCTGGGGCTGGGGCTGTCATCGGGCAGGCTCTGCGTAGTTCTGACTGCCCAGAAAGCCAGTCCAGGGAAGGTAGAGGGCACTCCTGGGATCTCACAGTGGACCATGTAGGATGGCCAAGGCTTCTTATGCTCCTGGGCCCTGGGACCCTGGGAAGCAGATGTGGCTACTTGTGGAGATAGACCCACAGTGCTGTACATTTCCCTACACTTCCCCAGAGCTTGTTTCCAGGTCTGTGCCAGGTGCTCTGCATGTCATACCCACCTCACTCACAGAACAGGAATGCAAGGCCCAGGGAGAAGCCTCCAGTGCTGAGGGCTGCTCAGTGGGTCAAGACTGGCTAGAACCTGAGCGCAGGTCCACTTATCCTGGACGGGCCTGTGATACAGCCTCAGTCACCTGTGACATGGAAGTGGCTTGGGGTAAAGTGTGGTCACAGAATTGGTGGAGGGGTGTCAGGGATCTTGGGGGCCTTGGGGTGGCTGACTGTACAGCATGATGGGTGCCACTCAACAGGCAACATGATTTCTTCTTTCCAAGGATCCCTGTGTGGTGGGCACTGGCGAGGGCCCGGACCCCAGCATGCTCCTTGTTCTGCAGGCATGCTGCCCTGCCTGAGCTGCCCATTCTCACCCCTGGGGACCCCACTGGGGAAATCTGAGCTCCCCACGAGGAGGGCCCAAGGCGTCTCCCAAGGTGCTCTGGGCCCAGATCATGGGCAGAGGGCTCCGAGCCTGAGGCCTTTCCAGGGCGTCCTCACCTCCTCCTGGCAGAAGGTGAGGCAGGGTTGGTTTCTGTTATTTAAAAAAATTTTTTTAGCCCTGGTGGGTGGCTCAGTTAGTTGGGAAACCACCCAGGGAGTGCGTGTGGGTGGCGGGTGGGATGTGACAACCAATCGACATCTCTCTCTCATCGGTGAGTATGTCCTCAAGTAAGGGTAGAAAAATAAACAAATAAATAAAGTAATTTAAAAAATTTTAACAGAAATAGTCCATAATCACCTAGGGGAAATGTTAGAAAATTCAGGTAATCAAAAACAAACAAAAAAAGCCCTGACTGGTGTGGCTCAGTTGGTTGGGCATTGTTCTGCAAACTGAAAGGTCGCGAGTTCAATTCCTGGTCAGGGCACATGTCTGGGTTTCAGGTTCAGGGCATGTAGAAGGAAAGGCAACCTATTGATGTTTTTCTCTCTCTCTTTCTCCCTCCTTTCCCCTCTCTATAAAAATAAATTAATAAAATCTTTGTAAAAAATTATTTTTATTTTTGATTTTAGATAGTGGGGAAGAGAGGGAGATAGAGAAGGAGAGAAACATTGATGTGAAAGAGAAACATTGAGCCCTGGCTGGTGTAGCTCAGTGGATTGAGTGTGAACTGAGAACCAAAGGGTCGCAGGTTCGATTCCTAGTCAGGGCACATGCCTGGGTTGCGGATCAGGTCCCCAGTGGGGGCCACATGAGAGGCAATCACACATTGATGTTTCTCTCTCTCTTTCTCCTTCCCTTCCCCTCTCTAAAAGTAAATAAATAAAATCTTTAAAAAAAAAAAAAAAAGAGAAACATTGATTGGCTGCCTTCCTTAAGTGCCCCAACTGGGGACTGAACCTGCAACCCAGGCACATGCCCTAACTGGGAATCAAACCAGTGACCTTTCAGTTTGTGGGACTATGCCCAGCCAACTGAGCCACACCAGCCAGGGCAATAAATAAAATCTTTAAAAAAAATCCTCACCCGAGGATATATTTTTAAAATGATTCTTTAAAATATGAAAAAAAAAAAAAAGACACAAAGCGTCCCACATTGTATGGTTCCATTTACATGAACTGTCAGTGGTTGCTGGGGGCTGCGGGAGGTGGGTGGGGAGTGACTGTTCATGGGAATCGGGTCTCTTTTTGGGGGAATGAAAAATTTTTGGAACTAGATAGAAGTGATGGCTCTACAACATTGTGAGGGAACTAAATGCCACTGAATTATGCACTTTAAAACGGCGAATTGTGTGTGATGTGAATTGCACTCAGTTTTTTAAAAAAGAAAAACTGACCTGTAAATTTCCATCAGATGGTGTCTCCCATAACAAACTTTTCCTTTTAGTCTTTTTTCCACACTCAGTGCAGTTTTTAAATGTATGTTTGTTCGTTTGTTTGTTTTTGGGGGGTAACCTCAGCCCTTGATGTTGTTCTGGGGGCTTTTGTGTGTGGAATGAGGTGAAAGGTTCCGGCGGGCGGACCAGGCACAGTTTGAGAGGCTCAGGATTACTGGGGGCTGCATTGGTGTCCCTCTCACCTGGCCTGTTGAGGGCTTTTAGGCTGTTGCCGATATTCATAAGAGCAGCACGTATGTGGCACCTGCTACGTGCCAGGCAGGTGTAGGTTAGCTCATTTTGTCCCCAACAACAATGAGCAGTACACAACACTGTCACCCCTGCTGCACAGATGGATGTCCAGGGAGATCAGGCTTCCTCAGGTACCATAGTTACCAGGGGGTAATTTTTTAGATGCTGGGGCAAGAGCATCTGTTCCTCCATCTTTTGCTCTGGGTCAGCCTTGTCCTCATGTGGAATTGGTGCAAAGCTGTTGTTCATTGAGCATCTACTGCATTCTGGGCTGGCTGAAAATGGGAACTGTGGGGGTGGCCCAGCCTGCCTGGGTGCCCCCATCACCTCAGCTCAGAGCCTGGCAGGGGAAGGTGGAGGGGAGAAGCAAGGCCGGTTGCCTGGCCCCACTCTCCACCCACACGCTCTGTCCTCTTTTCTTCCTCCCCCAGACCAAGGTCACTCTGCCCAGCCTAGGACAATGGGGAGGAAAAAAATACAGATCTCACGCATTCTGGACCAAAGGAATCGGCAGGCGAGTTCACTGGGTGGAACAGTGGTTGTGGGAAGGCATTCACGACGGGGGATGTGGCCTGGGCAAAGGCCTGGCTGTTTCGGGGAAGTGTAGGGGAACAAGTCCTGATGCCATATCTGGCGTTTGAGATGTAGCGTTTGCTCATTTTCGTGATTTACTGAAGCCCCGGTCACAGAGGAGACAGAGCTTGGCACAAACACACCCAACGCAGACGGCTGGACCAGAGAGAGGCACAGAACTGGGGAAGCTCAGAGAGGGTGTGTGGGCTCTGCCTAGGAGGCCAAGGAAAACGTCCCAAAGGAGAGGTCACTCGGGCTGGGTTTTGAAGCATCAGTAGAAGTTAGCCAGGTTGACAAGTGAGAAGTATAGCCAGAAAGAACAGCCTATGCAGAGGCACAGAATCACGAGGCGTGTTAGGCCCTCCACCTCCCCCATGCCGCTCTAAATCCTTGTCTTCTCCTGCTCACCTGTGGGTCCTGGGTCTAGGTGACATTTACGAAAAGGAAGTTTGGGCTGATGAAGAAGGCCTACGAGCTGAGCGTGCTCTGCGACTGTGAGATCGCTCTTATCATCTTCAACAGCGCCAACCGCCTCTTCCAGTATGCCAGCACAGACATGGACCGTGTGCTCCTGAAGTACACGGAGTACAGTGAGCCCCACGAGAGCCGCACCAACACCGACATCCTCGAGGTACCCTGGGCCCTCCTCCCTGGCCCCATGAAGGCAGCACGCTCTGCTGGCTCAGACTAGGGACTCTTGGTTTGTACAAACGTGTTGAAATCTGGCTTTGCTGCCAGTTACAGCAGGTTTGGGGGTAATGGAGTGTCCCTCTGGGATAGTTACCTGGATAGTAGAAATAAAAACATCATCCACTGCACGTGGATGGCTGTACTATGTGCCCCTCACACACGTCATCTCATTCAATCCTGTTACCCCTTTGGTGAGCACAGAACAGAAAATAAAAGGCACCGTGGAGCACACAGACCTCACTGAAATCCAAGACCATGCAGGTCACTGGTCTCAGGTAGCTGAGGAAATCCTATAAAATTGCCTTCAGGTGTTCAGTTTCCTGACATTTGTTGAGCACCTACTGCATGCAGGCTCTAAAGTATATGTAGAGCAGGGGTGTCAAACTCATTTTCACCGGGGGCCACATCAGCCTCGAGGTTGCCTTCAAAGGGCTGAAATAATTGTAGGACTGTATAAATGTAACTACTCCTTAACTGTTAAGGAGTTGAAATTACATTTGGCCCTTTGAAGGCAACCACAAGGCTGATGTGGCTCCCGGTGAAAATGAGTTCAACACCCCTGGTGTAGATGCAGAATGGAGATACTCGGAGTTGTGTTCAGGAGGAGCGTTGGGACAGTGCCAGCAGGCCTTGGTGGGCGTCTGGTTTCAGGGCAGGACAGTCCCGCTCTTGCACACAGTTGGAACTTACCAGATAACTCACTGGGGGCTTTGGTCAATGGGGTTTTACTGGAACAGGCGGTATCTGCACTCTGCCCCACCCACAGAGCTGGTAGGTCTCTCCCTTCACCCATACAATCAGACTCCCTGGCTAGGATGGGAGAAGGTTCACCCTGTCATGTTCCCTCCCCACAGACACTGAAGCGGAGGGGTGTGGGCCTCGAAGGACCAGAGCTGGAGTCAGATGAGGGTCCTGAGGGGCCAGGAGAGAAGCTGCGGAGGCTGGCAGGTGATGGGGGTGATCCAGCCTTGCCCCGGCCCCGACTCTATGTAAGTGACTCCCTGTCCTGCCATGAATGTGGCCCTCCCCCATCTCCCAGGCCCAAATGGTCAAGGCTGAGACTGAAAAAGGGCTGGGAAGCCTAGAGTTTGGTGGTAGGTCTCTGCCTGGATAGGCAGGAAAAGCTTCCTGGAGGAGCAGGCATTATAGCTGGGGCTTTGAAGCATGAATAAGAGTTCAATAGGCAGATAGTTTTTCTTTCTTCCTTTCTCTCTCTCTCTTTCTTTTCCTTCCTTTCTTCCTTCCTTTTTTTCTTTCTCCATCCCTATCTTTCTCTCTTCCTTTCCTTTCCTTCCTTCCTCCTTCCTTCCTCCTCTTCTCTTCTCTTCTCCTCCCTCCCTCCCTTCCTCTCTCCCTCTCTCTCTTTCTTTCTTTCTTTCTCATTCATCAAACACATGGGAGGCCTGTGCTGAGTGAGAAGCCACAGCCCTGGGCCTGGTTGTCAAGGAGAAACAGATCCAGACATAGGCACACCCAGCCATGTGAGATTAGGCCACATGGAGGAGTAGTGAGGGCTTCCGAAAGGTGGAGACTGGCCCCTGAACTCATTGGGATATTCTGTCTTGGGCTTGGTGCCCTTACCTCCTCCTTCCTCCAACTAATCCTGTCCTCTCTGCCCTCAGCCAGCAGCCCCCGCTATGCCCAGCCCAGACATGGTATATGGGGCCCTGCCCCCACCAGCCTGTGACTCTACTGGGCTTGGGGAGGCCCTCCCTGCCCAGAGCCGCCCATCCCCCTTCCGGCCAGCAGCTCCCAAAGCTGGGCCCCCAGGTAAGCACGAGGCTGAGCACAAGCGGAAGCAGAGGGGAGAGGCAGGGGTGAGGATCCCAGGGGAGTATGTGGGGGTGGGGATCTTGGCTCTAGCACTGCTTGGCTGTGTTTATCACCTCTGGACCTGAGACTTAAGTAGATGACAAGTCTGCCTGCCCTCTCTGGGGTCTCCTGCTCCGCAGGCCTGGCCCACCCTCTCTTCTCACCGAGCCACCTTGCCAGCAAGACACCACCACCCCTGTACCTGACAGCTGACGGGCGGAGGTCGGACCTGCCTGGTGGCCTGGCAGGGGCCCGAGGGGGACTGAGCACCTCGGTGAGTGAAGGGAAGGAGTGTCAGTGCTACTGGGGGAAGGCAGGGTGACCTGAGTGTGGGCCTCAGCTCCCCCTTCATCCTTTCTCGGCACAGAGAGGCCTCTATGGTAGCCTGCAGAGTCCATGCTCTGCTGCAGCTCCAGGACCCCCACTCGGAAGCTTCCCCTTCCTCCCAGCAGGCCCCCCAGGTATGTACCCCCCACAGCCCTGCCTGCTGGGCAGCCCACACTCCCCCACCCGCCACCTGGAAACTGGCTAGTGGAAGCCTCAGTGTACTTCTCCTGCCCCCTGCCTCCCCCAGAATATGGCCTTGGAGACCCTCCTCCGCCCCCGGGCTTGCTGCAGCCCCCTACCCTGGCCCCCTGGCAGCCCTCGAGGGGTGATGGGCCCCTAGCCGCCGCTGCCCAGCCCAGGTAAGTGCCGGGCCTGCCTCCCCTACCAGTCAGGCTCCGCGGTGCGGCCTCTCCACGTCTTCCGAAGTCCCTAGCCACTGCTGACACCTTGTGGCCACTCCTGTTCCTGCACTCAGCCCTTCCGGAGTGCTGGCGGAGGTGGGGGTGGGGGGCGGCTATTTTGGAGGCCCCAAGAGAGATGGCCACCCCCTCTTTTCCCAGGGTCCTCCTGCCGAGCCTTTGCCCAAGCCATGCCACCTCCTGGTTTCCCTCCCTTCCTTCCTCGCAGAGCTCACGCTCTCTCTCCCTTCTCGTCTCTTTGCAGTGGAGGCCGCAGCCTGGGCGAGGAGGGTCCTCCAGCCCGCGGTGCCTCCCCAACGACCCCTCAAGTCAGCATCAAGTCTGAGCGTCTCTCGCCGGCACCCGGGGGCCCCGGCGACTTTCCCAAGACCTTCCCCTACCCTTTGCTCCTGGCCCGGCCCCTGGCAGAGCCCCTACGGCCCGGGCCCCCGCTGCGCCGGCTACCCGCTGCGGACGGCTGGCCCCGGTAGTGAACTTGGGGGTGGCACTGGCCCTACCCACTACGCCCGGCTGGGCGAGGTCACGTAGGCTCGCCACCTCCTTCCCCGTGTCCTTAGAGAAGACCCAGTGGACACGGCTCCTTCCACGGTGGGGGCCTCGAGGAGGAAGGCTGGGTTGGGATCCATGGTCGTGGGGCTCTGTTTCCCCTTCCTGAGTGTGTACCCACCAATAAAATACGCATGGCCTCCGTGGATGAAATGATCTGCCGCTGCTCAGAGCCACCCCTACCCGCCCCAAGGTCCTCCCACCTCCTCCCCAGTGGCCTCAGTCCAGCCTTGTCTGGGTTTGGGGTACTCCCGCCAGAATTCCGCGCTGAGATGAGGAAGCGCGGGTGGCTATGGGGAGACAGTCCTCCGGTGGGGTGGCGATGTGAGGACAGGAGCTCTGCAAGGGGCGCAAACGAGCACGTGACAGCGGCGGGGTGCCAGGGCTGGGCCTTGGGGAACATGCGGAGTGTGTCTCTAGAGCTTCCATCCCACCAGCGAGGAGCCTGGCGGTCTACCCTAAAAATTTTGGGGTGACAGGTAGTAAGCTCAGGGGGAAGTCCCCAGCCTGGTCACAATTGCTTGCAGCAAAAAGCAGCTGAAAAACTTGAATGTTGGGGTACTATGCTGTTTCTCTTTTAAATGGCTTGTCCCTTGAACCCTTGACTCAGCAGTTTTGTTTTAGGGGAGGGAGGAGGGAGCCTGACAGTTACCCACATACTCTGAGGTGCACACTGTCCACCCCATGTGTGGGCAGACTTGAGAGTCCAGTAGCCCAAGGGAGCTCTATCTGCTCACCCCACCTCTGATCACCTTGCAGATGGTCTCAGTGGGATCTTTGTGACACTCAGATTGGACCCTTGACAGATGTAGCTCCTCAGCTGCCCCTCCCACTCAGCCCCTGTCCTCAACACTGCCCTGTCCTAAGTCTTCTAGAAACACTTGCAGTTCCAACCCCAGAGCAATGCTGGTCCTTCCTCCTGGACCACCTCCCTCAACCCACAACTCATTTTTTTAAAAGACTGCTTCCTACCCTCCAAGGCCTAACTCTGTGTCCACTCCTCCAGGAAGGCCTCTGCACTGACGCAAGCCAAGAAATGGCTGCAACTGCTAAGTCAGGCAGACAGAGGGTTTATTGAGTGCAAATCACCAATTCGGACAGGAATGTGAACACAGAATATTGGCATCAGCGCTTAAAAGATGTGTCCCCCCCCCCCCCCGCCCCAGCATTCTACAAAGATCCAAAACTGATTGGTTCAGCTTGGCTGTTGAAGACCCTTTTCCCTGCTTGTCACGCCAGCACCACACAGAGGTGCTTTTGCGGTAAACTCCAATGTATTGCATCCCAACATTCACGCACACAGTCACAGATGGTGGATAAAGAGGGGAAGCATACGCAGAACAGGCTTCAAAGTCAGTCCCAGTCCCTGGAATTCAGCGTCTCCTCTTCTGTAGTCCTCATTTCCCCACCAAGACTTAGGGCTGACTCCTTCCAGGGGTGGGGAGAGGGCAGAATATGTAAAGTGGCAGAACTTTCTGTGAGGTGGGGCACTCTAAGTGGTTGCGTATAGAGAATCATGCCACCCACATGCCAGACCCAGCTGGGCTCTGTCCTCCACGGATCTTTGAGTCCTTGACACATCATCCCCAATAAACTAGGGCCTTTGGGGCCCCAGTTTTCAGGGGAGGGATATGGCATGATCAGATCTCCTCTCCTGAGGACTCCCATGGTGGGGGGGGCGGTGGGGGGGCAGTGGGCAAGAGCAGCAGGAGGCTGAAGGGCTGGGAGGGAGATGTGTTTGGAGCAGAGCCACCAGGATCCCTGGATGGCTCTAATGTGGGGATAAAGGGAAGAGGGTGCCATGGACCGCTCACGGCCTCTGACCTGGATGGGGGCATTAGGGGGCCCCCACCTGTGCTGGGATGCCTACAGAGAATGCAGAGGGTGTGGGGTGAACTCAAGGCCTCTAGGGTGCCCAAGTTAGGCTGAGGAGTCCTCTCACCCAACTCAGGCTCAGGACCTAAATACTCTTCACCAGCTCCCTTGTGCCCCAACTCAGCCTCAGAGGAGGGGTGAACCCCTGCCCCCACACCAGCGCATGACAGTGGACTCTGGGATCCAGGCCATGCAGACACCCTCCACCATCCCCAGCAGCACCATGGTGGTCACCTCAAGGGTGCAAATTCTCCACCTTCTGGGGATCCCCTCCTTCAGGTCACAAGGACCCTGGCCATCTCCACGGGGTGGATAAACTTCCCACCTGGTGGATCTCATAGTGTCACAGTCATGACCCCTCATACAACCAGACACAGGACCCTTGGGGGACACTGAGGCAGAGCCAGAGAGGGTCCCTTCTTAGCCTCTGGGTCTCACCCTCGCAGTGGACAAGAGGCCAGGCCAGTCTCTGAAGTCTGTGCCTACAAGCTAAATGCTCAGTGTGGAGTTCATAAAAATGTGGGCTGCTTTCAAAGCTGGGGGAGCCCCAGGGGAGGGGTGCATGGAGCCTGCACTTTTGCCATCTGCCATTAGGTGGCGCCCAGTATGCTTTAGATTCTGAGCTTCCCACTCAGTGTTTTAAAATAAAATGGAAATAGTAATAAACACATAAAATCCATCTTGACTCCCAGGGCCTCCATGCCATGTCTTTAGGCTCCCAGCCTGGGGACTCAAAAAAAGACTGTGTCATCTGTTGCATGTGTGTGATTATGCATATACAGTGTGTGATGTTCTAGCCCATGAAGGAACAGTGGGCAGACTCCTGGGTTCTAGAAAAACCTCTGTGTCCAGACCCTGGATGTGTCCTGTGGCTCTGTTGGGGATGGAGCAGGGAGGGTTCCTCTAGGAGCTCAGTCACTGGTTGGAAGCTTCATGGGAATTGTGGCCTGGGCAGAAACACAGTGAAGGAGGTTGAATGTCTGAGAGATGCATTTTTGAGAGTACTGTTGTACTCTCAAACAGGCAATGTGGAATGAGAGTGTGGATCTCAGTATGGTTACAGAATGTGGGATGTTAGTGTGGACAGACATAGAGATCATCCAGTAAGGATCAGGGGGCATGGGATGCCCAATGGAGACGACAGAGACTGAGGAGTGTCCAGTGGAGAACACAGATATTGAGCAAACAATGAAGAATGGAGCACAGAGACCTTCCAACGTAGAAGAGAAGACTTTGGTTTTGTTCTGCATGAGTTGGGAGTCCTGGATGGTTGAGAACAGAGGAGGGACGCAGTCTGGCTCAAGTGTTAACAGGTGCTCTCAAACTGCTCAGGAGAAAACAGACTGTAGGGTGGGGGTGGGGAATAGAGAATGGAAGCCAGAGACCAGGGAGGAGGGGAATGCAGTCAGAAGATGACGGAGGCTGGATTGGGTGGAGGTTGTGAAGGGAGTGAGACTGGGTGGAAGTGGGTTACACTTGGAAGGTAGTGCCATCAAGAAAAGCCGACAGATTAGGTGTGGGGTAAGAGAGGAATCAAGGCCAACTCCAGGGTTTGTAGATAAGGACCAGGAGGATGGAGACGCAGTGGAAGAAGATTGGGAGGTTCTGGCGCCAGGATGTGTGTGAGTTGTCTGTGATTCACCACGTGGGGGCACTGTGACACCCGGACTCAGGAGTCCCATGCTCCAGGAAGAGGTCAGGTAGAAGTAGAGATCTGGGCCTCTCCGGGCCTCAGTATTTTCATCAATTAAATGGAGACAAGTGTCCCACTACCCTGGCCTGCCAGAAGGAGTCCCAGCGTGGCATGCAGTGGGCCTGCAGCAAATGCCCCCACATCCCACCTTTTCTTTCTTGTTCCCTCTTTTCTGACGCCTTCCCCAATCCCATCTTCCTTGGATCTAATCTGTATGCCCTGGCCCTGAGGGGCATGTAGGTCCTGGTAAATCCCGGAGACCCTCACTACCTCTGTCATCCCTCCTCTTTCAAAGGGACAGAAGTCACAGAGGATCCCATGCAAAAAGACACCCACAAAAACAAAATCAATAAAGACAAAACACCCATAGAAATGAGAAATGAGACAATCAACTATACAGGCCCTACTAACAGGCACCCACCGCATAAAAACATTGCCCCACCCACCTGTACATCGACGCTCTTGAGGACACACACTCATAGAAACAGATGACAAAACTTAGGCACCTAAGCCCGTACTTCCAAGCCTGGAAACAGAGAACATCGGATTCCGTTCTCTCTCCCTCTCTGGAGCATGGCATCTTCCCTCCACCCCACCCTAAGCTCTAAGGGTTCTTTGCCTCTGTAACTTGTTTCCAAGCCCACGAAGCCCAGTTTGCTCACTTTTTCTACCTCTGTGAGTTTCCAAATAAACTTTTTCTTCACTTGAAAGGAAAAAGAAAACATAAGATTCCTAAGGCTGATGTTTGATTCTTGATCCAGCCATGCCTGAAGTTGATACTATTTTTAGAGTTTTCTGTTAGAGAAACCAACATTTATTTATTTTTGCTGGAGCCCATTTGAGTTGGAATTTATTTATTCGTTTGTTTGCTTGTTTGTTTAGGCTCACACCCAGAGTTCTGGCTGATAGAGATGAATGGGACTTTTGTCACGTAAAAAAAGATTGAGAAAGGAGTCATTCCAAGAAGGAAGACAGCATTAACAGAGGCCTGGCGGTATGAGATAGAGTGGCTGGTGGCAAGCTGTGCTATAAGATGCACGACCGTACTGGCAGCCGACTGAAGTCAGGCAGAGGGTTCTGAATTCAGCACTAGCACTTGAGCGTTTACTCAGTGGGAGCCATTTAATGTTCTTGATCAGGGGAGTTTCACGTTCAGAGCTGTCCCGCAGGAGACAGTGACTGAGAGGATGAATGAATGTATTGGCCGCAGACCTGTGACATAGGTCCAGGTGAGGGGCCGGGAGGCCACATAAGTGTCCCTGATACAGTCCTGATTCAACCATGGTGTGAACTCCACCAGCGTCTTTGAAATACGACTTCCGGCATGCAACGCGAACGATCCCGGGTCCGCAGTATGGTGCTCTGCACGCAGGCCTGATGATTGGTCGCAAGGGCTGCTTGTCATACCAGAACCAGGCTCCGATTGGTCGAATTCCCACAAAATGCTCTGAGCCTGGACTCCCGGGTCCGCGCACCACGCTTCAGCTGGAGACATGGTAAACGGGTGTCCTGAGGCTCGAAGGGACGGGGTTTGTTTTGTGGGGATTGGTGGCTCGCGCAGAGTGACGTGTGTCCCTCTCCGGGGTCAGCATCTCGCTGCGGGACATATGAGGGGCGAGGGCCTCGCCGAGGGGACTGGAATCCCCCGAACATTCTGGGGGTCCTACTCTCTAGGGGTCTGGGATCCCGCTGAGAGTACTGGGGACCTGGGCTCTTTCGCCGCCCCTCAAGGGAGGTCTGGGGTCCCGCTGGGACGCAGTCTAGGGACAGGGTCCTGCGGGAGCGTGGGTGCAGCGCCGGCGAGTCCCTGCGGGTACTGGTATGTGCAGAAGGGCCGGAGGGCCCTGAAAGGAGGGGGCTAGGCCGACGGGATCTGGGTGGCTTCAGGGCGGCGAGGGCCCCGGTTTGGAGACAGCACAGTTGGAACACTCAGGTCTCACGAGGCTCTGGGTCCAAGCTGAGTTTATTAACTGAGTTTATTAAAATTTATCCCGGCCCTGTGTGCCAAGCTGGTGCGTAGCGAGGGTGGGGATCCCCCAGCACCTAGGGGTTCGCACTGGACAGAGGGAGACAGTCTGGAGGGGCCCAGAAGGAGATCTGACCCTGCTAGAGGCGAGGGGGGAGGGGTGTCCCTAGGAGGAGCGTTGGAGGTGGGCCTGAAGTGAAAGCACTGAAGATGGGGGTGCTTGAAAGTGGGAGTCGTTCTGGGCTGGATGGAGATGCTGTGGGCGGTGAGGGACATGGCTCTCGGGACAGGAATGGAGGAAAGATCCAGGGAAACGCCCTGAACAGAGGAGGGAGGGGCAGGCTCCAGAAGATCTTTGGAGACCTGCAGAGCGTGGACCCCAGGATGCTGCTGGTGGCAGGGTGTGCAAAACATCCCTGGACAAACCTGGGGGGTCCTCAGGTGGAAGACTTATGCCTTCCTCCCTCCTCCTTAGCCTCCCTCTGGCCCTTTCTTCCTGTCATGGGTACTGGGATCACGGTTCGAACTATGTGCCCCCTCCCTGGGAGGTGGGGGGGTGGTGGTGAGCCAGGCATTGTGGTGGGGTGATCTAGAGCTGGGCCTGCCAGCTGTGTAGTGGAACTGCATTGACTGTGAGACTGAGAAGCTGTGGGATGCACTGGAGGAGCCACAGACTATGTTCTCAGGAATGAGGGGTGGGTGCTGGGTCCCCCCAAAGGGCCTGGGGAAGCAGGGGTCTGTAGGCTTGGCAGAGATGTCCAGACTGGGGGTGCTGCTCTCTTAGGGTCTTGCTGGACCAGGTCGGCAGTTAACACCCTGGCAGAGGATGGGGTTATAGGAGAGAGACCCACAGAGGGAGGAAAAAAGCAGGCAAGGGTGCTCGGAGGCTGGGAAGTTTGGAGAGCGTTGATGGGAGGCACTGGGAGTCCCCAGAGGAGAGGAGAAAGGGTCCTGCGGGGGGAAGCATGGGTGGAGAACCTGGCCCTCAGGACTTGGGAGTGCCCACAGACCTTGACAATGCTATAGTCATTAGTGCCTGCTGGCCAGTTTGTCCTTGGTGCGGGGAGGGTGAGCAATGAGACTAGGAGATCAGTGAGATGTAGTGATCAGAAAGATGGCACCCACCCTCGTTACTGAAAAAAAGTACCTGTGGTCTCAGTGTACAAGTCACAGGCATAGAGAAAATATCCAGTGACTTGGTTATTTTAATGATGCTTTTCTCAGCAATCACTTTGAATTATAGTGCTAGGCCTGATATTTATCCCACTAGAGCTTTTCCTTTTAAAGTTAGCTTAGTTTTGCCTGATTAAAGGATAATTTAAATAATTAATATTAATCTATTTCATTTGAGTTGTTAATTATAATGCCATAATACTACTAGAGAACTCTCCTGAGCACATTTTACATAATTACATAATTACTGATAGCAGATCAGTATTTTCTACATTCAAACAGCTTCAGACTGATTACCAAAAAACATTTCTCCTAAAGTGTTTTAAAATAAGCACATGAAAATATATTATGGGTTTTTGTTTAAAACGTTGGTGTATAGAACTTGGTGAGAAAATTCCCAGTGAGAAAACAGTCACCCCACTCAAAGGGTTGAGTCTGTCCCGGAACAGGTAGCGGCCGGGCCGAGGAGGTTGATGACAAGGCGGGTGTAGAGAGGAGGAGTGGGTGATGGAGCTGCCAGGGTGAAGGTTGAAGCTTGGCCTGAGACAACTGGTGCCAAGGCTGGGACCACGGTGGGAGAGGAGCCGTTTTCACTGGACGCACCAGGGTCATTGAAGGCCCAGCAGGCAGTCACAGTGGGAAGCACTTCATTTACAGCTGATGAAAACCAGGCTGGGGAGATTAACACTTGAAATCCATGGCAGGGACTGGAAGCACACCTGTCTGAACCTGTCTCTGCCCCAACACATGCTCTCCATCCCCTCGACCAGGTGTGGGGTTCCGTGCTCAGCAGAGGCTCCCAGGATTGGGTCTGACCTCCCCAGTCCTCTTCCCCCAAGCTTGCATCTGGAGCCAGGGAGGCCGCCCTCCCCCACCTGGCTCTGCACCTCTATAAATAGCTGGGTTAGGAGGGAGTGATCTTGGAGGGAATGCTCTTGTTACCCTCTGGCCAGCACTGCCTGTCATGTCCCCTCCCCCAGGCTGTCCTCGGAGTGCAGCTGGTGGTGACCCTGCTCACTGCCACTCTCATGCACCGGCTGGCGCCGCACTGCTCCTTTGCTCGCTGGCTGCTCTGCAATGGCAGGTGAGCCATAGCCCCTCCCAGAAGTGGGAGGAGCCCAGCCTTCTCTGGTCCCCCTCAGCCCTGCCTTAGGCCTTGCTGGTAGTTTTTTCTCTTTTTTAAGATTTTATTTACCTTTAGAGGGAGAGGAGGGGAGGGACAAGGAAAGGGAGAGAAACATCAATGTGCGAGAGAAACATCAGTCAGTTGCCTCTCACTTGCCCCCAGCCAGTATCCCGCCCACTACCCATGCATGTGCCCTGACTGGGAATTGAACTGGCAAGCTTTTTGTTTGCAGGCCGGCCCTTGTTCCTCTGAGCCACACCAGCTTGGGCTGGTAGTTTGTTTGGTTTTTTAAACAACTTCATTGAGACGTGTTAAATACAGCAAGCTGCATATTGGGGAAGTGCACAGTTGGATCAGTTCTGGCAGGTGCACACAAGGGAGACCATCTCCGCCCTCGGAAGAGCAGCTGGTTCCCCCACTTCACCCCTCTTCCACTCCACTCTCACTGTTAGATGTGGTTGTTTCCCAGACTACTTTTTGTCCCTCTTTGGGTCTGGGATTTGGGGGAAACTGTGCACTCTCTCCTTAGGACAGTGTGCACACCCGCTTTGCTGGAAGAGTTAGCCAGCAGACACAGAGTTGTTCGTGACCCCTGCTGCACTGCCCCAGCCCACCTCCCATGCCTTGCCCTGGCCTTCCACAGTCCCTGCTCACCTGTCGCCAGGTGTGCTAGGGTGCAGCCCTCCCTCTGGCTCCAGTCCTGGGTTTTGGGGTTCACTGCCTTGACATCCCCCCACCTGTCTTTGCCCTCAGTCTCTTCAGATACAAGCACCCTTCAGAGGAAGAGCTCCGGGCCCTGGCAGGGAAGCAGAGGCCCAGAGGCAGGAGGGAGCGGTGAGTGAGCCCCCAGCCTTAGGGGAGGTTGCCCACTGCAGGCACTGCTGTGGGCACAGAGGAGAATCCAAGACACCGCAGTCCAAATGATTTTTACTGTCATGCATAGGCTGACTTCAGTGAGCATTGAATGCTTAGAAGTTTGCTGTGGGAAGGCCCCGTGGGTAGGTGGTGCCCACACTTGGCTGTTCAGAGGACACCCAAACTGGGGGAAAAGGCACCTCCCAAGCCAGCTCCTGTGCTCTGTGGGTGGCACTCTGCACCTCCCAGGCTGGGGTAGGGAGAGGTGTGCTGGACCAGGGAGGAGAAAATGGAGGATGCTGCTCTGACTCCCCCCACCCCGCCAGGTGGGCCAATGGCTATAGTGAAGAGAAGACTTTGTGTGTACCCCGAGATGCCCCTTTCCAGCTGGAGACCTGCCCCCTCACAGCCATGGATGCCCTTGGTAACAGCCCAGTGGGTCCCCAGCTCCCCTCACTTTGCCCGCACCCTGGCAGGGTGGGTGCGTAGGGGGAGACCCTGGGGGTTTGGGGTCGGGGGAGGCCCCTGGCAGGCAGCCTCAACTGAGCAATGTGTCCCCGCAGTCCTGCGCTTCTTCCTGGAGTACCAGTGGTTCGTGGACTTTGCCGTGTACTCAGGTGGCGTGTACCTCTTCACAGAGGCCTACTACTATGTTTTGGGCCCGGCCAGGGAGACCAACATTGCTGTGTTTTGGTGTCTGCTTACCATCGCCTTCTCTGTGTATCCTTCCAGCTCCGGGTGGGGCAGGCGGGGGCATGTGGGAACCTGACTAGGCTCCCTGTGTCCCTGAAATTAGTAATTGGTTGTGGGCTGTTGTGACACAAGCCTCCCCCAGACTTGGTGGGGTAAAGCAGTCGCTATTTCATTTGCTCTCCGAGGCCAGGCTCAGCTGGATGGCCTTGTCTCTGTTCCCCTTTTAGCAGGCTGGGCCAGGCTCCCGCACCGCAGGTGCAGAAAGGCAGCAAGGAAGACGGCGCTGCAGGCATCCTGACGCCTTGCCCCAGCCTGCCCGCCACGTCCCTGTCCATCCTTACGGTCAAAGCAAGTCTCCAGGCCCGCACAGATGTAGGGCCCGGGAAAGAGATGCTCCTGCTGCAATTTTTAAATTTTTTTTACTTTTTACAATTAAAAAAAAGTTTATTGATTGATTTTATAGAGAAGAGAGAGAGAAACATCTACTCGTTGTTCTGCTTATTTATGCATTCGTTGGTTGATTCTTGTACACACCCTGACCGGAGGTTGACCCTGCAGCCTTGGCCTGTCTGGATGATGCTCTTGCCCACCGTGCTACCCGGCCAGGGCAGTTTTTTTTATTAAGCTGCACAGAGAGCAGAGATGAACCTGTGACTTTGGGGACCCAAGTAGGAGAAAATGTCCTTGGGGAGTGGGCTTGGGAAGAAGAGAAGCCCATCCTGGGGTCCACGCGTCCCTGAAAGCACTGGGGTCTTTTCAGGGCAGGTTGGGGATACAGCCCTGTGTCTGCCAGCTTCTCAGAGGAACGGGCTGTGAAAGTGGCCAGGAGGCCAGGCAGGCCTCCTGAAGAGACTGACCGGTTGGCCGTTTCTAACTGGCCACAGGCGTGAGCGGCATTCTCACTTTGTGTCCTGGGCTTGTTTATCAGCTCACTCTTCTCTTTGGTCACTCCCCTGCTCCCCAGGACCCCGAACCTAAACATGTTTGTGCTCTGAATTTGGGGTGTCACTGGCTTGGGGTGGTGGAGTGGGCAGGGGCATCACAGGTGGGGACCTCCTTAACTCTGCCCCCAGTAAGGTGTTCCTGACAGTGACTCGGCTGTACTTCGGCGCCGAGGGGGGTGGCGAGCGCTCCGTCTGCCTCACCTTTGCCTTCCTCTTCCTGCTCCTGGCCATGCTGGTGCAGGTGGTGCCAGAGGAGACCCTCGAGCTAGGCCTGGAGCCAGGTACGTGCATCAGGGGTGAGGCCTGGACACCTGCCACTCCTGCCCGGAAACTGGTGAGCGGGGGGTTTAAGTGGTTTGTTTCACCCGCACATTGTAAGTGAAAGGCGTGGCTCCTGGGCCTGACAGTCTCCGTGGGTTTCTGCTACCCTCGGCTCTCCTCTTGGGCTTTGGGGCTGAGAGGATCTAGTCTCCCTGTCTGACAGACGCCTGCAGCCATGGCTCTTCACACGGCGCTTCCGTTCCCCTCCAGTCTGCCCTCTACCCAGCAGCCACAGTGAGTTAATATTTACCTCTTTTTATTTAATTCATGGGAAGAAATAGGTAAATGGTACACAATTCATAAAATCATACACGAGGTTGTAGAGTGAAAATTACCCTTCCACATTGGTTCTCCTGCCTGGGGGACACCTAGGTGCCACTTTTCCTTATTCACATAAAAAAGTAGTGTAGATGTCTCTACACCTTGTCTTTTTCCCTTAAAAGCAATAAATATTGGAAGTTGTCCCTTGATGTACACATGGTACTATTTCTTGTGACAGCTACATGGTATTTCATCTTTTTTTATTTTTCCCTTTCTTTTAATGAAAAGCCATAGTCAGGGGAAAGAGGCTGGAATCCCTTCTGAAGGTTAAAACCTTATCTCCTCCTCTTGAGAACTAAACTAAGGAGGGGACCGAGAAGGTGACAGTAAAGGTCAAATTGGAGGATAGTGTTACAGTGAAGAGACCCGTTCATGGGCCAGACTTCCTGGTCTCCTGGTTTGAGCTGAGGCCAGGCTGTATTGCAGTAGAGAACCAAGCACCTGGGCTGGAGATCGGTAAGTCCCAGAGCCTTTAAATTCTTCAGCAGACATCCCAGCGGGGAGACCTTGGGCCAGGTCAGTTGAGTATTGCTCACAGTGAGAACGCTCGCAGGCCATGGAGATGGGTGAGGAGGAGGCTGTCCACAGAGACCGGAGAGACGGAGAAGGGTTAGGATCCTCTCTCCAAACCTAGGGGGCGAGCCGGGGCTGAGCTTCTGCTGCCCACTGCTCCCTAGTCACAGGTCTCAGCTGGCCGGAGGAGTGGGAGAAATAGAGATTGTCCCCATATGGGCCACCAAAATGTTAGGGTGATTGGTGACGCAGGTTGTGAAAGAATTCACAAAGAGAAAAAAGTAAAGATTTTATTCACTCTCCAAGAAAGGAGAGGGGCATGGCGTGGAGAGGTGCATCAGCTGGTATTTCATCTTATGGATGTTCTTAATATTTACCCAGGCCCCTGTGTATGGACATCTAAGTCTTTTGCTATTAAATGTGGTTGCACAAAACCATGTTGTTACATAACAAGGATGTTTGGGAATAGCTTTGTGCCTGTGGCCCCGTGCAACAGAGTGCGTTTGTAATTTTGATAATGTTGCAAATCGCCCATCAGGAAAGATGCACGATCAAGCCCGTTGCCCCACATCCTTCCCATTGTTTCCTCAGACTTTTTTCATCTTGGGTAATCTAAGGGGTGAAAATATAAGTGAGGCTGAGAATCTTTTTATATGCTGAAGAGCTAGTTCTCTTTCCCTTTCAGAAAAGATCTGTTCTTTTGCCCAGTTTTTACTGGGTTGTGACCCTTTTATTGATTTGTAGAAGCTCTTTCTATATTAAGGAAATTAGCCTTTGTGTGTGATAGGAGTTACAAATATTTTTTCTTAGTTTCTAATTTTTCTTTTGACTTTTTCTATTACTTGATCATTTTTTAAAAAATATAATTTGGATCATGTCACTTCTCTGCCTGACACCAGCCTCTAATGGTTCTTGGAAAAAGACCAAAATCCTCACTGTGCCTTACACGACCCCGTTGATTCCTTGAGCTTTATCTTTACCAATTATCCCTGCTCTTCTAGTTTTAAAATTATATAACGTTTGATGTACCTAAAAGAACACATGTGTAAATTACAAAGCAACTTAGTAATGTAAACACCCATGAACCCGCCTCCCAAATAAGAACGGGCCCCTCCCGCCGCTCCTGCGTGTCTCTGGTGCTCCTTGATCCTGCCCCCCTTCCTCTGTTCCCTGCATCAGCCAGTCCCTCAGACTGTGTTCATCATTCCTTTGCCTTAAAAAACAGTTTCATCATATATGTTTCTGTCCCTAAAGAATTTATCGTGCAGTTTTACAATGTGCCGTCCTCTAGCTGGGCTTTGCTATGTCTCTGAGACTGTTTCCAAACTAGGCTGTGTGGGCCTGGGCGCCTTTGGTTCATCTCTCGTCACCGTGGACGATGTGGTTAGACTCCGCTCAGCTCTGTTTGCCCTTTCTCCTGTCAGTGGACATTTAGGTTGTTCCCAGAGTTTAGCTTTTTCAAGCTGTTACAGGGAACATTCTTGTACATAGTTCCTCACACTCATGGGCAGGTGTTTCTTTTGGGCACAGACTTGGGGACTGTGGGGACATGTTTACCTTTATGAGATGGTGCCTCAGCATTATCGGAGCAGTTTTCAGCACAACCACCAGCCATGCAGCCTGGGGTCCAGAGCATGGACGCAAGGTTCAGGCTGTCCACTGAGTCCCAGCTGGTTCGATTCCCAGTCAGGGCACATGCCCGCGCTGTGGGTCTGGTCCCTGGTTAGGGCCTGTGAGAGAGGCAACCGATCCATGTCTCTGAGTCCCAGCTGGTTCGATTCCCAGTCAGGGCACATGCCCGCGCTGTGGGTCTGGTCCCTGGTTAGGGCCTGTGAGAGAGGCAACCGATCCATGTCTCTCTCCCTCTTTTTCCCCCTCCCTATAAATAAATAAATAAATAAATAAATAAATAAATAAATAAATAAATAAATATTTTTTAAAAAATCTATGGTTCCGGTCTAGTGATGTAGAATGATGCCTTCTGAGTCTTAATGTGCATTTTTCTAGTTACCTGGTGGGGCAGGGGGCCGTTGAGCTTCTTTTGATGTTTATTTTTTTCCTCTCGTTTCCTATTTATTCATGATTTTCTTTCCTCTTTTGGCAAAAGCCTGTTCATATTGTTGCCCATTTTTCTTTCAGGTTGTTTGTGTTTTTGAAATTTTTTGTGTGGTAAAATATATATAATATTATTAACATTTACCATTTAACCATTTTTAAACCATTTTAAGTATACAGTTCAGTGGTGTTAAGTTCATTCACAATGTTGTGTGACTGTCCCCACCATCCATAGAAATTTCTAATTTTGCAAAACTGAAACTCTGTCCCCATTAAGTACTAACTGCACGCCCCCACCCCCTTGCCTCTGTCACCCACCATTCCACTGTCTGTATGAGTCTGACTACTCTAGGACTTCCAAAAGTGAATCATACAGAATTTGTCCTTTTGTGACTGGCTTATTTCATTGAGCACAATATTTTCAAGGTTCGTCCATGTAGCTGGTGTTAGAATGCTCTTCCTTTTTAATGCTGCATAATATTCTATTGTATGAATGGACCACGTTTTGCTTATCTGTTCACCAATCAGTGGACACTTACATTGCTTCCATGGTTTGGCTCTTTTGAAAAGTGTTGCTGTGAAGCCCTGGCTGGTGTAGCTCAGTGGATTGAGCGCGGGCTGGGAACCAAAGGGTCCTGGTTCGATTCCCAGTCAGGGCATATGCCTGGGTTGCAGGCCCAGTTGCCAGTGAGGGCCATGTGAGAGGCAACCATACATTGCTGTTTCTCTTCCTCTCTTTCTCCCTCCCTTCCCCTCTCTCTAAAAATAAATAAATAAAATCTTAAAAAAAAAAAAAGAGCTTCTAGGAGAAATAGACTCCTTTAAAAAAAAATGTTGCTATGAATATGTGTATACACATGTCGTTTTGAGGGCCTGCTTTTTTTTTTTTTTGGTCTTAAACAACAGTAACATTTGTTTTGCTTCAAAACAAGCCAAAAATTCAATAAACATTTTTAAAAGGTGACAGTGCCAGTGAATTAAAACAAGACTATTTAGCCCTCGGTTGAAGTGTCGTCCCACACACCAAAAGGTCGCAGCTTTGATTCCCAGTCAGGGCACGAGTCTATGTTGTGGGTTTGACCCCCAGTTGGGGCACATACGGGAGGCAACTGATCGATGTTTCTCCCTTACACCAATGATCAGTGTGTGTGTGTGTGTGTGTGTGTGTGTGTGTGCGTGTCTCTCTCCCCCCTTCTCCTCCCCCTTTTTCTCCTTCCCTCCCTCCCTCAAATTAATAAACATACTCTTGGGTGAGGATTAAAAAAAAAAAAGAGCCCTAGTTCGTGTGACTCAGTGGATTAAGTACTGGCCTGAGAACCAAAAGGGCACATGCCTGGGTTGTGGGCTGAGTCCCCAGTTGGGAGCAAGCAAGAGGCAAACAATGAGTGTTTCTCTCACACATCAGTCTTTCTCTCCCTCTCTCCCTCTCTTTTCCTCTCTCTGAAAATAAATAAACAAAATTTTTTAAAAATAAAATAATATTTATGATAAACAATATTCTTTCAGTGAGAGAGATTTTGGGGGGCCCCTCTGCATCTCTATTATATAGTATTTCCATGACTATATTTTTGTTTTTTTAGTATTTTTATTTTTTCATTATATTTTATTGATTATGCTATTACAGTTTGTCCCAGTTTTCTCCCTTTTGCTCCCCCCTCCACCCAGCACACCCCACTCTCTCAGGCAGTCCTCCCACCATTGTTCACGTCTATGGCTCATGCATAGGTTCTTTGGCTACTCCATACCCTGTACTGTACTTTACATCCCCATGGCTATTCTGTACCTATCTATGTGTACTTATAAATCCCTTCACCTCTTCACCCACTCTCCCATACCCCCTCCCATCTGGCAACCATCAAAACACTGTCCATATCCATGATTCTATCTGTGTTTTTCTTGTTTGCTCAGTTTGTTTTTTGATTCAATTGTTGACAGATATGTATTTGTTGCCATTTAATTGTTCATAGTTTTGATATTCATTTTCTTAAATCCCTTTAATATTTCATATAATAATGGTTTGGTGATGATGAACTCCTTTAATTTTTTTCTGGTCTGGGAAACTCTTTATCTGCCCTTCGATTCTAAATGATATCTTTGCTGGGTAGAACAATCTTGGCTGTAGGTCCCTGCTTTTCATGACTTGGAATATTTCTTGCCAATTTCTTCTAGCCGGCAAAGTTTCTTTTGAGAAATCAGCTGACAGTCTTATGGGAACTCCCTTGTAGGTAACTAACTGCTTTTCTTTTTGCTTTTAAGACTCTCTCTATATCTTTAACCTTTGGTGTTTTAATTATGATGTATCTTAGAGTAGGCCTCTTTGCATCCGTCTTGTTTGGGACTCTGTGCTTCCTGGACTTGCATCTCTATTTCCTTCACCAAATAAGGGAAGTTTTCTTTCACTTTTTTTTTTTTTCAAAAAGATTCCAATTTCTTGATCTCTCTCTTCTTCTGGTATCCCTATGATGAGAATGTTGGAATGCTTAAAGTTGTCACAGAGGCTGCTTACACTATCCTTGTTTTTTTGGATTCTTTTTTCTTCTTATTCTGATTGGTTGTTTTTTGGTTCCTTATGTTCCAAACCATTGATTTGATTCTTGGCTTCATCCACTGTGCTGTTGTTTCCCTGTAAATGCTCTTTATTTTAATTAGTGTGCCCTTCATTTCTGACTGGATCTTTTTTATGCTGTTGAGATCTTTATGCCTTGAGCATCCTTATAACCAGTGTTTTCAACTCTGCATCTGATAGGTTGCTTATCTCCATTTTGTTTAGTTCTTTTTCTGGAGTTTCGATCTGTCATTTCATTTGAGCCACTTTTCTTTTTCTCCTCATTTTGGCAGCCTCCCTGTGTTTGTTTCTGTGTATTAGGTAAGCTGCTTTGACTCTGTGTCTTGGTAGCATGGCCTAATGTAGCAGGTATCCTGTAGGGTCCAGTGGCACAGCTGCCCCTATCGCCCAAGCTGGGCAGTTGAGGTGTGTACTTTGTTTGGGCTGGGTACACCCTCTCGTGGTTGAGCCTTGATTACTGTTAGTAGGTCAATGGGAGGGATTTACCCAGGCCTGTCAGCTGCAAGGATTGGCTGTGACCACTGACCACTGCCCTCTGCCCTCCGTGGAGGATCAGCTGTGCAGGGGTAGGGTGGTGGTGCTCTGACATAGTCTGTAGCTGTCCACTGGGTTTGCAGGCTCTGGGGTTTCCCAGGTGGTGCAGGCCAAGGTCAGTTCCCACCTGTGTTTCACTCATCGCCACCCTGCCTGGGCTATAAAGCAATCTGAGATGGCTGCTGCTTGTGCTGGATTGGAGATTCCCAGGAGAAGCCAAGCTGTGAATCTAGGCTGGCTGCTGCTAGCGCCAGGCCTGTGGCCCCTTAGCAAGAGGTGTGGGAGCTGGGGGCTCACTGACACCAGCTGCTGCTTGTTTGAGAAAATTTAGGAAGTTGTGCAGCATAAGCCAAGACCAGCCATTCATATGGAAATGTCACTGGGGTGGGCTTGTAAGTTGGATGGGACAGAGTCTCTGGGGATCTCCAGGACAGGTCAAACAGTGTTAGCCAGGTTGATGGAGTCTCATGGCTCTGTGAGAGGAAGGGTCAGAAAAGGGACAATGGCATGCCTTTCTGTCTGGGAGAAGGCTGACCCCCAGCTCTTATTTTGATGCCAGACACTTCACTTTCTCCCTGTATGCCACTGGTGCCTTTCAAGCTGCTACCCCAGTGCTGGAGCTTAGAGGGAGTAAGTCTGAGTAAGTCTGTGTGTGGGTTCTTTAAGAGGAACTGCTTTGGACCCTAGAAGTTTCTTCTACTGACTCAATCCCCGGTAGTTTCTGTCACTGGAACATTGGGCTGGGGGTCCTGGTGTAGGGCTGGGACTCCTCACTCCTGAGATATCACTCCCGAATCTTTATCCCCCATCACACGAGGGTGAGGGACCAGCCCATTCCTCCTCTGTGCCCCCTGCCCCCTCCTACCAATCTGGATGGTTGTGTTTTCTTTTTTCAATATTTTATTTATTTATTTTTAGAGAGAGGGGAAGGGAAGAAGAAAGAGAGGGAGAGAAACATCAGTGTGTAGTTGCCTCTAGCATGCTCTCAACTGGGGACCTAGCCTGCAACCCAGGCATGTGCCCTGACTGGGAATCGAACCAACGACCCTTTGATTCACAGGCCTGCACTCAATCCACTGAGCTACACCAGCCAGGGCTGGATGTGTTTTCTTTAATTCTGTAGTTGTCAGACTCCCGTGCAACTTGATTTCTGACAGTTCTGACTGATGGTTGTTCTCTACTTTAGTTGTAATTGTGATGTGTAAGTGGTTGTGCAAGGAGGTGAGCCATGTTCACTTATGCCACCATCTTGACTGGAAGTTGGTATTAGAAAACATTAAAAAACACGCCCTGGCTGGTGTGGCTCAGTGGATTGAGCACTGGCATCCAAACCAAAGGGTTGCCGGTTCAATTCCCAGTCAAGGCACATGCCTGGGTTGCAGGCTAGGTCCCCAGTTGGGAGCATGCTAGAGGCAACCACACACTGATGTTTCTCCCCTTCTCTTTCTCCTTCCCTTCCCCTCTCTCTAAAAATAAATAAATATTTTTTAAAAAGAAAGAAAAAAAACATTAAAAAACAGACAAATGATAACTTTGAGGATGACATGAAATCAATATATGTAGATGTCCTTTAAAAAAAGTTTTTGCAAATATAAAATAGATACATATTTTATGAAGAGGACTTGTTCAGATGGAATGTACTTGGACTGATAGAAGAAAATAGAAGTGTGGAACAGAAGAACATTATGAATCACTACAAAATATTCTGTAAGAACAGATACAAATGTATGTATGTATCCTCCCACCAAAAGAAAATGAGACTGGGTGCTGGACCACTTTCTTTAAACTGAGATCTTGCTTTTAATTCTTTTGGGTATGTGCCCAGAAGTGGAATTGCTGGCCCATGTGTAATCCTATGTTTAATTTCTGAGGAACTGCCATACTGTTTTTACCACAGTGGCTGCAGCATTTCATGTCCCCACGAGCAGTGTAGAAGGGTTCCAACTTTCTCTGCCACCTCCTCACCAACACTTGTTGTTTTCTTAAGATTTTATTTATTTATTTTTAGAGAGAGGGGAAGGGAGGGAGAAAGAGAAGGAGAGAAATATCAATGTGTGGTTGCCTCTCGGACACCTCCTACTGGGGCCCTGGCCTGCAGCCCAGGCACATGCCCTGACCAGGAATCAAACCAGCAACCCTTTGGTTTGCAGGCTGGCACCCAATCCACTGAGCCACACCAGCCAGGGCTGGGGTTTTTTTTGTGTGTTTTTTTGTTTTTTTTGAGAGTAACCATATAGTGGGTATGAGGTGGTATCTCATTGTGGTTTTGACATGCCTTTCCCTAATGATTAGTGATGTTGAACACCTCATGTACTTAATGACCATTTGGATGTCTTCTTTGGAAAGATGTCGGTCTGTTCAAATCCTTTTCCCATTTTTGAATTTGATTGTTTGGTTTTTTTGTTGATGAATTTTAGGAGTTCTGTATATGCTGTGGGTATTAATTCCTTACCAAATACCTGGTTTGCAAATATTTTCTCTCAAAGGGTTGCCTTTTTGAAAAAAATGGTTTTATTTATTTGCTTTTAGAGAGAGGGGGAGGGAGGGAGAAAGAGAGGGAGAAAAACATTGATGTGAGAGAGAAACGTCGATCGGTTTCCTCTTTTTTTTTTTATAAAGTTTTTTTTTTGTTGTTTTGTTTTGTTTTTTAAAGATTTTATTTTTTTTTTAAATTTACTTTTAGAGAGAGAGGAAGGGAGAGAGACAGAGAGGGAGAGAAACAGCAATGTATGGTTGCCTCTCACATGGCCCTCACGGGGACCTGGCCTGCAACCTAGGCATGTGCCCTGACTGGGAATCAAACCGGGACCCTATGGTTCCCAGCCCGCGCTCAATCCACTGAGCTACACCAGCCAGGGCCGGTTTCCTCTTGTATGACCCCAGACTGGGGACTGAACCTGCAACTCAGGCACATGCCCTGACCAGGAATTGAACCGGTGACCTTTCAGTTTGTGGGAGGATGTGCAACCAACTGAGCCACACTAGTCAGGGCTATCTATGTGTTGTCCTTTTACTCCACTGATAGTATCTTTTAATACATAACATTTTAAAATTTTCATGAGGTTCAGCGTTTTAAATTTTTTTCTTTTGTTGCCTATGCCTTTGGTGTCATATCCAAGAACTCATTGCCAAATCTAGTGTGTGGAGCTCTTATTGAGCTCCATGTCTCTGTTTTCCATGTCGATTTGTAGGGTTTCTCTATATATTCTTGGTGCTGGTCCTTTGTTACATGTGCACATACTTCATCCTATCAAATTTGACACCACTATTTCATGAACCACCAAAAAGATAAAAAAAACACTGTTAATTAAGCAATTGCATGCTATGTTACGTGTATCCAACTTTTAGAGAAGTTAAAATGAGAAGAAAATGTGTATCTTTTTTTTTTAAAGCGTTAGCTTGTTTTTTTTGTTTTTTTTTTTAAGATTTTATTTATTTATTTTTAGAGAGAGGAGAAGGGAGGGAGAAAGAACAATGTATGGTTGCCTCTCACATGGCCCTCACAGGGGACCTGGCCTGCAACCCAGGCATGTACCCTGCCTGGGAGAAAATGTGTATCTTGATACTGACTGATCTATTCCCTATCTCAAGGCAGTCATGAATAAAATTAGGTTAAATGCAAAAACAGAAAGTATATCATGGAATTAAATTCTCAATTTGTGGTGAGAATTGAGACAGTGAAAAGACTTTCACTGTCTTTGTGCTTTTTTTCTTTAAACTTCTTTTCTCCAACAGAGAAGTTGACAGAAAGCTCTAATGACCTCATATGCTCTTGACCTAGATTCATCTGGCCACATGTGCGCTGTTTTCTGTGTGCACACACCATGCTTATTTTGGCTGAGCCTTTGAACGTAGTTGCTGCCATCACTTCTGGGGTCTTTTGATGAACAAAAGTTTTCCTTCCAGCCCGGCTGGTGTAGCTCAGTGGATTGAGTGCGGGCTGGGAACCAAAGGGTCCAGGTTCAATTCCCAGTCTGGGCACATGCCTGGGTTGCGGGCCAGGTCCCCAGTGAGGGCCATGTGAGAGGCAACCATACATTGTTTTCTCCCTTCTTTCTCCCTCCCTTCTCCTCTCTCTAAAAATAAATAAATAAAATCTTTAAAAAAAAATAAAAGTGAAATTATGTTAAAAAAAAAAAGTTTTTCTTCCATTCTCAATGATCACAAAGATGGTGTATATTTTCTTCCAGAACATTTCAAGTTTCATCAAGCCCTTGAACTCCTGGGAGTTCAGTTTTATGTTATAAATCACGCTGACTTTTTTCCAGGACACAATCTTGAGAAACAATTGCATTTTTAGTGAATTGTGGGTTCTTCTCAATTTTCATTCATTCTTTCCAATCCTTCTCCTTTTATGCGGCTGGGACTTGTGGATTTTAGAGCAGTACTCTGGTAGACTTCCTTTTCTTGTTTCGGTTTCTTAGTTGGCTAATTAATTCATTAATTTTCAGCCTCTTTCTGTTTATAGCAGTCAAGATTATAAATATTTTCTAAATCCCATTCTGTCTCCTCCAAAGTTTTGACTTGTATTTTCATTATCATGCAGTTCTGGGTATTTTATGTTTCCATTGTGATTTTTAATCTTTTTAAAAAACTTTATACATGGAACTTTAAAAAATTTCTTATTTATTTCTGGCTTAATTGCACTGTGGTTACAGAAGATGGTCTACTTGAAATAAATCCTTTCATATTTGTTAAAACTTAGCTGTGATCCGTTTTTGTGGCTGTCCCACGTGTTCTTGAAGAGCACACATTCGCTGCCTCTCCACGCGCAGTGAGTTTAAATCTCCCTCTGGGGGAGAAGTCTGAATTTCCATAGCCTTTCCTATTATGCCTTTTTAACATCTCTTTTCTTTCAACCTTCCAGTGACCTCATGTTGGGGTATGTCTCTACAAAACAGCTAGCTGGGTCTTTTCAGTCAAGTCTAACCATCTATGTTGTTAACTTTGACATTTAATCTCCTTGTGATTATTGTGATTAGACACACTTGGCCTTGTTTCTGCCATCTCTTTTACTTCCTAGCTGTCCCTTTGCTGTTGTTACTGTTGACACTGGCTGCCAGCCTAACTGTTCTTCCTTTATAGGTGATCTTGTCTTAACTCTCTGGCTGCTTTGCAAGCTCTTTGTTTTTGGTATTCTACAGTTTCACCAGTATGTCTAGGTATGGATTCCTCTGTAGTTGTCTGGTCTGATGTCCTTTGTGTGTGGCATCCATTCTGCAGACTTCCCAACTGTTCTCTTGCAGTACCCTATCCTCCTTCATTCTCTCTCTCTCTCTCTCCCCTTTTGGGGCTCTGATCTGATTTTTGCTGGAATTTTATTCTGTACTTACCTCTCCGCATTTTTAGTGAATTGTGGAGCTTTTGTTGAGCTGCATGTCTCTGTTTTCCTTGTCGGTTTGTAGGGTTTCTCTGTATATTCTTGGTGCTGATCCTTTGTTACATGTGCACATACTTCATCCTATCAAATTTGACACCATTATTTCATGAACCACCAAAAACAGATAAAAAACACTGTTAATTAAACAATTGCCTCTCCATCTCCCTTCATATTCCCCACCTTCTTGTCTTTCTGAGTTGGAATCTGAGTAATTGCTTCAGATCCAATTCATGAATTCTTCTTTGGCTGTTTCTGATTTCCTGTTTAATAACCTATCATTTCAGTAGTTATATTTTCCCTTTGGAAGAACTTAATTGGCTTCTTTGCAAATCTGCCTGATCATCTGAGGTAGTCTTGTGTCGCTTGATCTATGATTCCAGCTTTTACTTTCCTCAGTCATTTCACATGTAATCGATTACACCAATTTCTGAATTTCTCTGGGGTCTACACTTTTCTTTTGCTGACTGTCCTTTCTGGTGATTTGTTTCCTTGTGTGTTTGGTGATTTTGGTTGTGACTTTGTGTTTACTTGTTTTTACTCTGTGGAAAATCTGGGGGCCTGAACTGATGGTCCCTCCCAGGACTCTGGTTTTCTCCTGCGGGAGCCCATTACGCCCCCCGATTCCTGATGTAATCCTGTAAGATCCTATTCAATGCTCCTTTCCCTATGTCCCCCAGCCCAATCAAAGGTCTGCCTGGCACATTCTCCTGTTCTTTGAAAAGAGCTGCACGTCACTCTAGCACTGAAGCCCCTGGCATGGGGCCTGGCTGCCACCAGCGTGTTCCTACCTGAAAAGCAAAGGACATCTTGGAGGCGGTCAGAGAAGGCTCTGAGGCCCCAGAGGTCTACTCAACTCCACCCTTCTCCTTGTCTTTGCCAGGCCTGGCCAGTGTGACCCAGAACTTGGAGCCACTTCTGAAGTCACAGGGCTGGGACTGGGTGTAAGTCCTGGGAAGGGAGAGGGAGCAGGGGCAGCCTGTGGCCTGCTGGCAGGGGCTGACAGGCCATGGGGTTCCCTGACCCATCTCTTCTTCCCAGGCTTCCTCTGGTCAAGCTGGCCATCCGAGTGGGGCTAGCGATCCTAGGCTCCACGCTGGGCGCCTTCCTCACCTTCCCAGGCCTGCGGCTGGCCCAGACCCACCGAGATGCACTGACCATGTCAGCAGACAGGCCCATGCTGCAGTTGAGTGGTGGACTGGGTGGATGGGAGGTTAGGGAGCCTAGGGGAGAGGATGGAGAGATGGTAAGTAGCTAGGCCTCACCCCACTGTCCTTGCCCCCAGGTTTCTCCTGCACACCAGCTTCCTGTCACCCCTGTTCATCCTGTGGCTCTGGACCAAGCCCATTGCACGGAACTTCCTGCACCAGGCGCCCATTGGGGGCACACCCGTCTCCCTGTGCGTATGTGGGTGGGGCCAGGAGGGAGGGCAGCTGGGGGCCCCTCTGTGTACTTGTCTCTGAGGCTCAGGGAGGAGCTGTGGGAGAACTGTGGGTCTTGGGGAAAGACCCTGGGGCAGAGGGGGGTCTCATTAGCCCCCTCTACTGTATAGGCTATCGGACTCGGCCTTTGACTCACTGCGCCTCTGGGTGCTGGTGGCACTGTGTCTACTGCGGCTGGCAGTGACCCGGCCCCACCTGCAGGCCTACCTGTGCCTGGCCAAGGGCCGCGTGGAGCAGCTGCGGCGGGAGGCTGGCTGCATTGAGGCCTGCGAGATCCAGCGGCGGGTATGGGTGCCTGGAGGAGGAAACCTGGGGTCCGGGGCAGGCCTTCCAGTCCTCCCAGGCATGGGGCCAGCCAGCATCCAGAAGGTCACCTGCCGCTGCTACCTGTCCACCAGGTGGTACGGGTCTACTGCTACCTGACGGTGGTGAGCCTGCAGTACCTGACGCCCATCATCCTCACCCTCAATTGCACGCTTCTGCTTAAGACACTGGGTGAGAGGAAGCAGCCTCGTGGGGGGAGGGTGGCCTGCAGGTCCCTGAGGCAACCCTGGCCTCAGCCCGGCTCCCTCTCCTTCCTTCTACCCCTCATCCTCCTGCCCTTCCTTCCTTCTACCCCTCATCCTCCTGCCCTTCCATCCCCCCAATTCCACTCCTCTCCCTCCCTCCCTCCTTCCCTCCACCTATCCCTCCACCTATCCCTCCCTCCACCTATCTCTCTCTCCACTTCTCTCTCCCTCTACTCTCTTCTCACAGGTGGCTACTCTTGGGGCCTGGGCCCAGCCCTCCCCCTATCCCCAGTGCTGGCAGCAGCCCGAGATGGCCCAGGGGGCCCCGAGGAGGACGAGGCCCAGCAGGCGGCGGCCCGGATCACTGGGGCCCTGGGTGGCCTGCTCACGCCCCTCTTCCTCCGTGGCGCACTGGCCTTCCTCGTCTGGTGGACCGCAGCCTGCCAGTTGCTGGCCAGCCTCTTCGGCCTCTACTTCCACCAGCACCTGGCGGGCTCCTAGCCACCTGAAGACACTCCTGGGGCCCCAGGGTTGACCCCCGTGTGCGCCTCAGCACACCCAGGTGCAAGTGGGCCTGGGAGTCCCCACTGTGCTCACCTCCTCACCGCAGTGCCTGAGTGCCCCGCCTTGGACCCCGAGCTTCTGTCTTGAAACTACACCCTCAGGCTGGTGGCAGAGGGCCCCGCAGCCACTGTCCCTGGAGTGCGTGTGGACATTCAGGCTTGACAGCAGAGCAGGGGCCACTCTTCTGAATAACTGCGGGGCGGTGTTTCACAAACCAGGAAGCTAACGGAGAGAGGGGTGGGTGGGCCTGTGGTGCTGGACCAGGCCACAGTGGCTACTGCCCTCTGCCGCAGGCACATGGGGACTGCCCTCCTGTTAAGGTCACACACAGGCCAATGGCACACTGTCGAGGCCACAGTGACCCAGGGAGCGGAGGATGAGGGGCCTTCTCCGACCCCAGAATTTTTCTGACTGTGGCTGCAGTGGGAGCCGTGTGTGTGTGTGTATGTGTGTGTGTGAGAGAGAGAGAGAGAGACGACATACATGTGGCTGAAAAGCCAAAATTCAACTGAGTAAATTTTAATGATCTTAATTGGCTTTGTTCAATGACTCACGAATCAGTCAGCATTCCTATTCTTTCGTTTTATGGATAAATATGAAAAGTGTATTAAAAACAAAGGTTAAAACTTGGGTTGAGGCCACTAAACACATCATCCAATTCTGATCTTTCTCAAATCCCTAACTACAGAGGCTGCAGTGTGTTCCGGAATGTGGAATTAAGAGAGGAACCATAATTGACTGCCAAACCCTAAGGCCAGGAAACAGCTTGATTTACCTGTAGAACCTTCCAGAGGCACTGAATGCACCAGGTCCTAATAGGCCAGGCTGAGGGAGGGGGGAGACAGGGAGGCTGCACAGCCAGGAGGGAAGCTGGGCCTGGCAGGGAGTGCGGTGGCAGACGGGGTTAGGAAGCCACACATGTGAATGCCGAATGGAGAGCGCCGCCGTCCCTCACCTGCCTGCGGAGTTCAGAGCCTTCCAGGCATGAGACTGAAGAACCCTGGGGAATCCAACTTGTCCAAGAAGGACACAATGACAGTGGCACCATGGAGTTCCCATCAGCCACCGGCTTAGCTGTGGGTCCATGTGTCCCCCGTGCTCATTTGGTCTTCTACCTGCTTGTCTCAGCCCAGTTCTTCACTGTGGGCAACAACCAGGAAGTGTCCAGCATGGGAAACAGACCCAGACAAACAAACAAAAAAAACTTTGGGAAATGGACTCTACAGGGATATGAGAACATAAAGAACAGTCTAGAATGTTCTCGGAGAGAAGAGATTGTAATCATGAAACAAGAACAATGCTACTACAGCCCTGGCTGGTGTGGCTCAGTGGATTGAGCGCTGGCCTGTGAACCAAAAGGTCACCAGTTCAATTCCCAGTCAGGGCACACACCTGGGTTGTGGGCCAGGTCCTCAGTTGGGGGCGTGTAAGAGGCAACCAATCAATGTATCTCTCACACATTTATGTTTCTCTCCCTCTCTTTCTCCCTCCCTCCCCCTCTCTCTAAAAAATAAATAAAATCTTTAAAAAGAAAAAAAAGAACAATGCTACCAAAAAGAAACATCCGAGGAACATTTTGTTTTCTTTCTGAGCTCTTGGAGAGTAAAAGAAAATGGAAGACAGCCCC